>JASDQU010100817.1:288346-300721 GCA_032191745.1 Picea mariana | reverse complement strand
ACTATTGTTAATGATTGAATTTGTGTTTCCATTGCTAACCTCAACCCCTAGAGTAATGCATATGCTTATGCCTAGTTATTAGACAAACTCCCCAATCCCCATGCATAGGATAATTCAATTTTTCCTCTAAGATCAATAAGAATCATTTGCACATATCACCCCTTAATTTTCAGACTGATATTACAAATAATTGTCTTTTCATTGTTTTTATAGAATGGTTATTAGATTTGTTGATTTGCATTAAATTGATATCAAATATGAATACATATATTAAAATAATTATCATTGTCGAAAAAAATCTTCACAATATATATTTATACATACAATAAAGTAATTAGTATTGTGGAACAAAATCTMTGCCTTATATAGTATAGGTAAYAATTAAGGTATAAAAYCATATCATTATCAATGTTAATATTAATGTTAATTTTATAGTGAAAATGGTGGTATCACATTCTGTTGGAATTGAATTAAATTTATTGCACTAGATAAGTGAGGTGTATTGCACAATCTAGTATTGAAGAGATTGTAACGTCCATCTCATGTTTGTAATGTTGAAGTAAGCATATGTCGACCTAATATAATATGTTATACAAAACTAAATATATGGTAATAATAAATATAATGTAAACAAAATGATAATCGATCACAAATCTTTATATATAAAAATAACACTATAAAAATAAAATGTATCAACTATTATATAAAGAGGAATATGGTGCAATTTTGTTTGGCACCATTTCTTGTTTTTTTTATCAACCCACATTATTAACGATGAATTGCATAATGCGTGTGTGTGTGTGTGTATAAAACACACCAATGTAAAAAACTATGGATTTCTTAAGCATTGTGATATTTACATCTTAACTATTTTTTGGATCATTCCCAATACTTAATAAATCTGAAGTTAAGATGAATCTACATTAAACAACCAAATTATAAACTCTATATCATCAACAATATTAATATTAATCTAAAATAAAAAAATAATGATATCACATTCCCTAAATTGGTTTTATTATATTCATTTTAGGTGATCATAAAATTCACTCGCTTTTAGGCATCATATATGTGTGTACTACTTTGTGATATATTTGTATAGAGATGAGAAATAAACATGATAACAAAAGAGAGATATAAATACATAAATAATTTGATCAATATTTATTTATTTTTAAAGATATATATTCTATTTTTGAATGGTTGGTTGAGGGATTGGAAAAGATAGACTTTCTTTTTTCTAATTTCTTTAAATTTAATGAAGGGATTCATAGTTAAGGAATTTTTTTTTTACTCTAAACATTTTTCTTCTTATGAATTGGATAGAGACATTTTTCCATTTGTGGATTTGAATTCTTTGATTCATGATGTCTCTCCATGTCACATGAAGGGTTTTCAACCATGACTCGCTACATATAAAGGTAAGACACATAGTCCATATTCACGTCACAACCCACAAAGGGAGGACTTAATGCCTTAGTTCATGTTGCACTAATCACTATACATGTTTTTTTGGAGTTTCCTTTGGAGATTTCTTCTCTAATGGTCATCCTATTTTGGGGTTATTGTGTTTAACTTTTTTCCCTAAAGAGATTACAGTTGTTGAACAAGAATCTTGCAAGTGCCCTAACTATTACCAACTTCTACTTTAAAAACTTATATTCATATGATCTATGTAATGTATATATGGAGGATATATGGAGTATCTAGGGAGATATCCAAGGGGAATAATTAATGTAATGTGGTCATAATCATGGAATAGGCTCACTAGGTAGCTATAATGAATAATATAATAATGAGGGGTAGTTGGCATAGACCCAAAAGAATACTCACGAGAATGTACATATACACATGAGTGTCATTGTATTGGAGGTGTTGAGGATTATATCATAGAAAGAATGGTTTGTGGAGTGATTCATTACATAAATATCATTTGATGGTGTTACCTTACCACAAGGGTTCTCTCTCTATTGTTGTGTTGTGTATTGTGTGGATGTATTTTGTTATTACCAAGTCAATGGTTTATCTTTTATATTTTATCTACTGAGATTACTCCAAGTGGTAACTAAGCTCTACTTTGGGAAAGAAACTAGAAGATTTTTTTATTTTTAAATATTTTTCAAGGAAAAAATAGGCCTGCAACACTCAAATCCACTCATGTATATTTCTACGTAGAAAATAAAGAAAACAATTGTAGATATAAGTTCCTCTCAAAAAATATTGAATTTCAAAATACAAAAAAAAAAAAAAAAAACGTTCAAATTGGAGCCCAAGAATTGAAGATATTGTTCATTAAAAATCAACCATTTTAGGTGGGGTTTTTTTTTTCGATATGGATGTGACTCTATTCATAGTAGATAAATCTTGATAGGCTACTCATCTTGAACGGTTTTTATTTATTTTTATTTTTTTATTTTTTTTTATCGATATGGATGTGACTCTATTCATAGTAGATAAATCTTGATAGGCTACTCATACTGAAGCCACACCAAATCCAAGTGAAATATAACTTTAGTAGCTTCAATTTGACATATTATATGATATATTTCTAGTATTTTTGAGGAAGTTACAACCATTTCAAATAGTTGCCTCAAAACCCTAGTCACACAAATGAGATCCATTGATCTGGTTTATCGAACATTTAATAACCAAGTTTGACTTCCCTTATGTTTTAGTGTTTGATAATGCATCTTATTTTTCTTCATTAAAATTGATTAAATTTGCACTAGAGAAGGGAAGCATTGTTTTGATATTGAGCCAATTATTATCCTCAAGGGAATGGGGTAGTTGAGTCTACAAATAAAAATCTCATCTGAATTTTGAGAGAGACTATTATTGTTCATCATCAAAACTGGCACAATGCTCTCCTAAATTCCCTTTGGTAGATCGAGTCACTCTCAAAGCTACTTTAGGTACATCTCTTTATTTCTTGGTGTATGGTGGAGAACCCATCCCTCCTTCAAATGTTTTCTTGCATTTTCTTCAACTATATCAATCCTCCAAAGGGAATAATTCCTAAGCCCTTCAAAATAGGATAGATACATTTCTTAGATTCCAAGAAGAGCATGAGAAGGCTAAAATGAAATTTGTGGTTCAACAACAAATTGTTAAATGTTGGTTTGACAAGCATTCATCCAGAAGTAAGAATTTTGAAATAGGAGATTTGGTTCTTAAATGGGACAAACCAAATGGACCTAAATATAAACATTTGAGATTTGTCCCTTTTAGGTGGCTGAAAAACCCTTTGTAGGGGGTTTTTGAAGAACCCAACTATTGGAAATCTAAGCTATAATTGGTTCTTCATAAAAGTTATAGTATCTTTTTCAAAATGAATTATGTATAAATAATAATCATTCAAAAATTCATGGTTTTGCCTAGTGTGTCACCATTTGTTGAGCCCTAAAAAACACCCCAAGTTTTACATAAAACTTGGGGACCCACTTTTCTTTGATAAGACTGATTGTTTATTCTCTTTGAAGGATTCCTTTGATTTCTTTGATTTCCTATGACTTAGTTTTGTTTTTCCTCCTTAGGTTGAATTGTTGTTATGTACCTTATTGATTTCATCATTTGTATTTCATTGCCAAAGTGTCTAAACTACTAAGTTGATTTATTGGTCGGGCCCGATTAGCAATCAAGCCCAGTCTTTTATTTAATTATTTATATTTTCCCTTTGGTTTCAAAAGTATGCTCTATCTCTAGAGTAGTTCACCTAGCATGAAATGTTTCTATACTTTATTGATTTTTGAAGTAGTCCTGATTTTCAAATTGGACCTATCTTTCTTTCCATGATCGTCCTTCTCAATTTCAAGGGGGGCATATATGGAGTTAAATGTGTATGATATGAAACCAAGGTGGGGCATATATGGGGTTAAATATATATGAAATGGGGTAAATGTGTATGTAATAGTTGTCAGCCTAAAAAAGGGGCTACATGTCCAATGTGTGAATGGGTATATATGAGATCATGTGGTCATTACCAAGGAACGTGTGATTTGGATGTATGAATGTATTGGGGTATTTGGAGGAGGTTATCCTATTCTTTAATAAGTTATTGTGTAACTTATCTCTCTTATATATATTGGAGTTGTTATCCATGCTCACTCTTGGTGTACATGGTGTGTACTCTAATTTATTATGCTATTTTAAGGTTTTGGTACTTAACATTTGATTTCAAAGCATGCAATCCTAAAGTTTGGCTTTTCAAATGAGACATCTTTGTATTTTCACTATAACGTCTTTGGGAGGGAGTTTTAGATATTAAATTTTTTGTGAGCCTAAGGATAAATATCAAAGTACCTATGAAAAAAATTCCAGGTTATGGTTCACTATACTTTAGGAAATACAGATAGTGAAAATTAGGGTTTTGACTAGCCTTGAAACTAGTCTGAAACAGGTGTTCTTGGTAAAACTGTCATAATTTTTTTGGGGGAATATCAGATAGATAAATTTTTAATATCTTGAGAATGCATAGTATAATACATTTTGTAAGAAACTACTTGATTGGATTAGTATCAACTTTGTATTTGATGAGACTAGGGTTTCAGCTTCGAACCCAACGTGCACCGACCTTTCTCTTGCTGATGCGTCCATGGATGCTGAGGGAGGGGGGCCTTCGGCCCCCTCCTACAGTTCCGTCACTGCCAAGGAGCAAGGCTCCAACCATTCCAAACAACCGACCTTCGAACTCCCAGATGGCATGCAACAGATCATTTGGGAGGAAGAAATGTCGAAGGAGAAGCCTATGGAAATCAACCCAAAAGATAACCACTCGAAAACTAGTCATACTTGGGAACCAGGAAAATGCATCTCGTAAGCCCCGATCACCCCAAAAAATATCATAAGCTCTCCAAGAATCTAAGATTATAAACAATACATGAGGGACTTTGCCCTGATAGGGAAATTCTTGGGGTTATGGCCCTTAGAAAAAGATCTCGTCAAATGGATACAACATTGGTGGAAGCCCAAGGGCCACTATGACCTTCAACTTGGATCAAAGGGATTTTTACAATCATCTTGCACAACCTGGAGGACAAAAACTGAATATTTGAAGGAGGACTGTACTTTTACAACTCGATAAGCCTTTTCCTCCACTTCTAGACAGAAAGATTTAACCTGGAAAAGGAAGACTTCACCCATGCCCCAGTCTGGCTAAGATTATACTCTCTCCCATAGGAATTTTGGCTGGAAGAGATTCTCGCATAAATCGACAACACCATTGGCATCTACGTCAAAGCCTCGGAGGTGAATCAACAACGAAGGTACACTTCTTATGCCCACATTTGTGTCTATTTGAACATCTCCAAACCTCTCCCCAAAACCATTACCCTAGATTACCAAGATGATGAATGGTCTCAAACCCTAGACTATGAGCACATTCATTTTCAATGCCAGAAATTCTACGAGCATGGTCATCTCTTCTGTGAATTCCCTCTAAATAACCCCTCTAAACCCTCTCAGGAAAACCCTGAAAAATCCAAGAACAGTTTCACCCAAATCATGGGCCAACATAGGTATCAAGCAAAAAAAGGACCCCCCCAGGCCCACCAAGACCCCATACCAAGAACTCCTTGAATCCATTCAAACTCCATCAAATATCCCCTCCTCTTCAGCCGACCCTTTGACAACTCCTGATACTGGCCAAAACCCAACCATTCCTGATCCCCCTGACCCTCTCCCTTCTCAACCACCACCCTCAGAGGCCTCCCTTCTTGCTACCCTCAGACCGGAAATTGGAGACCTAGATATAGACCTGGAAGATCAGGAGCTAGAAGGTATTGATATGGCGCACCTGGAGAAAGCCTACCACAAACAACAGCTATACACCATACCAACAGATCAGCTACACAAAGTACACAAAGTCTTTCTTAACTCTTCAGTAGGATGATTAACTTGAACCAGTACAAAACTTGGAATACAAAAAAGGCACCTCGAAGGACCAACACAAGCCCACAAAAGATGAGAAAAATATGGGAAGGGATGGTCTACGCTAGGCCCCATAGAAGTCTCAAGGATTATGTCCCTCGAAGAAAAAGATGAAAAAATCATTATGTTGTAGTGGGTGTGTTACACTGATGATCTCCTCCTGGATCTGACTGCTAAGTGTCGCGTACTCACTGATAAAATTCAAGATCTTTTGGAATAGATTCCAATGCCACAACGAGCCTAAGAAAGACTCCATATGAATTTCCCTCTTATCTAGCTAGGGTGGGTATTGCACCACTGAAACTAAACCTACAGTGGAAGGGTTTTTCCCAAAACCCTAACGAAAACACTAGCCACAAGAGCACTCAATAACATATCAAATCATAATGCCAAAGTGAGAGACTTCCCCTACTATTTATTCTTCTTCCGGTTCTTCTAGATATTTCTTCATTTGACCAAATAAAACCCTTACTTAACTCCCTTTCAATAAAATATAATTTTTTATTTTATTTACTTATCTCTTTAGGGTTTGAGACCTTGACTCCTTTTTTCTTTGTTGACTATAGCCTATGGGAGTCGTATAGGATAATGAGTCATCAATTGGAAGGGGACATTACATTATGATGGGGCATCACCCTCGCCATTTGTTTGTGACCCTATGACTCAGACATGACATCAACTCCCTAAAGTGTATCTCAACAAATTTGTGGTTGTTTCCCCACAGGCCGGGTCGCTCAAATGGAACATTATTTTTCCCTGCACGACATCACTGATGACTTAATGAAACTTCATGTGGGTGTCTCATATTTAGATATTGAACACTGCAAATGGTGGAAATGGCATAAGAACTCCCATCAAGGTTATATTGCTTGGACACAATTTGTATCATACCTTTATGAACACTTTGAAACAGATACTCATTATTTGGGAAACTTGACCAATCTTAAACAATCTGCAAAGCGAAGAGTTCATCTCCTCTTTCAAGAAACTCACGAGTCACCATCCAAAATAAAAATATATCAGATACCTTCTTAAGTGAATGATTATTCAATGGTCTAAAGGAAGAGATATGTGCCCAAGTATTAATGGCTTTCCATTTTAAGTGAAAATGATGATATTCCATTCCCTTAGAATTGGTTTTTTTATCTCACCAACATAGATCAATCTTAACTCTAGACCTATCAAGCATCAAGAGGGATCAAATTTGTCATAGTGTAAACCTTAATCAAGTTTTGATCCGTTAAAAATCCCTAAACAAAGCATAGTTATGAGCTCTCATTTTTATTTTTTCGGTTTTAATATTCTTGCATATAAAATAGTGTGATCACAATAATTAGATTGAATAACAATGTGTATGCCACCCTACATGAGGATTGTCTATTAAGAGAATAAATAATATAAGTTATTAATTCTTAGCATAAACCCTGGACACTCTGTTATGATCCAAAATACTCAAAATATCATAAAATTACAGAAGTACACACCATGTACAGAATGTCAACGTGGAGCACAACCCCAATATAGATAAGTTACACAATAACTCCTTAAATAATATGGGAATCCCCTCCAAATAACCAAATACCTTTCATACTTCACAATTCCCATGTCAATAAGGAATACATGATCTCTTATATATAGTTATTCACACTTGCACATGAGGCCCCTTTATCACTAGGTCGACCCTATTACATATGTATTTACACATTACATGTACATTTAGGCCCATATATTCCCCCCCCCTTGGGGTCATATCATATACATTTAGTCATGTATATGCCCCCCTTGGGTCATGGCATAGTACCCTCCATAAAAAATATTTGTCCTCAAAGATTTGCATTTAAAGGCTTCACATGCGATGAAACCAAGTAATATGATTTATTTATGTTCGTTCTTTCTTCATTCCATTGTTCATGACCTATCCATCCAAAATCATTTTTTTTCAGTCTTAATTGTTGGTGTCCAGTTGTTGAATAATTTTCTTTCCTTTGATTCCATGTATTTTTGTTGGAGCTTCTCCAATTTGTAGTCATTGTTGGTCTTTGATAATAGCTTGTTGAAGAGTAGTTTGATGATCCCTTATTCCATGAATATTGACAAGTATTCCATCTTCTTCCTTCAAAATGTTGATATCGTCCTTCTTGTCTTCCTTGAATTGTTTCTTGGTAATGAGGGTGTCGATACGGTTTCACATTTGATGGTCTTCCTTCACTCTGCACATGCATTTCATCTATATTATTTTTAGTGACAATGGAATCCTCGATCATATTTTCTTGGTCTTTGATTACTCTAGCCTTCAAGATAATACCATCATATTTAGCATGTACATCCTCTAGATGGAGTTCAACTTCTTCAAGTATCTTCTGTTGACCTTCTTAAATCTTGTCTTCTTTCTCCTTTTGAAGCTTCAATGTGATCCCATCTTACAAATTATGACATCCTTATTCAATTTTGGCTTGCATTTCTGACTTTACCTGATCCATATTTAAGGATTCCTCAACCTTCTTGCAAATTTCCTCTTGCAGCCTTTTGGTAAGTTCTTCATCCAAGATTCTTCTTTCTTATTTATTTTGACAATTGTTTTTTTCCTCTTTCAATCTCTTAACCTCATCCAATAGTTTTTTATTATTGTTTCATAATCTACATAACTCTTCATCTTTGTTTTTCAAATCTTCTCTTGATTCATCTTTTTCCCACTTGTCTTTGCTAGTATTTTCTTGCTTTAGGTTCTTAACCTCCTTAATGAGTGATTCATTAAAGGATAGTATCTTAGATAGATCCTCACCCTTCTTCTTAATCTCTTCCTTTGCTTTTTTTAATTCATCTTGAATTCTATACAATTCCTTCATTTTTGTACCCGTAATCCATTTATCTAAGAAGAGTTTTTCAAATTCTTCCCATGTGCAGTGCCATCTAGTATTTTGATCAACACTCATCCACCACTTCCAAGATTCATCAAAAAAATAATCTCTTGCTTTCCTAGGATTCATATTATATTATTTTACCAACCTCAACCATTCCATAGGATTGATTTCATCTTTATCTTCATCTCCTGTAAAATTAGGTAACTCCATTGATTCTTAATTGAGGTCTAACCCCAATCCTTGAATTCTAACCTCCGTATATTAAGCATAAATATCTTAAATATTTATAATTCTTATTCCAATACGATATTCTATGTTTTATCTTTCCAATGGATTTTTAATTATCTCATTCGCACATTCCAATCAAAAGTTATGGTAGTTTTAAGTGAACATACCTTTGAAACCCTGGTTTGGAGTCTGTCCTCCTGGCCGACCTTACTTATGATGTAGCTTTGCAATTTCGGCCCTTATTAGTATGAAATTGTGACCTATAGTACTCTGAAATTTCTTCTTTGCAATGCCACAGGTCTGACCAAAATTGGATGTGCTAAGTGGAAGTTATGGTAACTTCCCCACATCTTGCTGATTTTTGGCCTTTCCAGGAGATCTCACTTGTATAGAGTGCCCCGCACAAAATAATTGATATACAATTCTGAAAATTGTACCAGAAATACCACAGACTATCCATTATCCAATGCAACTCGTCTCACTCAATCTGGATACTCTAGGAATAATTTATTATTTTTTTACCCAGAACATCTTCTTGAGACTAGTCAATAGGACTAGTCAGATACCCTATCTTCCACAAGGTGTATCTACAAATGTAACATGACCCAGAAGCTGAAATTTTTATCACAGATACCTGAATAATTTCTATGAAGAAAAATTGGTTTTTAGGGTCTGAAACATTACAGAAACATATTTATAGAGAAAATTCTGCGATTTCTAAATTCATGACGATTCTAGAACCCTATCTTACACGGGCTATATCTCCGAAAGTATAAGGCCTCAGGAGATAAAATTTGAACCCCACGTACCTTGATCTGTATAATAAATATCCTCCAAGGGGTTCCTTCAGAAACATCATAGAAAAAAAGTTATAGTGAAAATTCCAAGGTGTCTCAGATGTAGCGGCGAAACCCCAAGACCTTGAGCTCTGATACCAAATGTTATGATAAAAAAAACTCAAAATATCATAAAATTATAGAAGTACACACCATGTACAAAATTTCAATGTGGAGCACAACTCCAATATAGATAAGTTACACAATAACTCCTTAAAGAATAGAGGAACCCCTCCAAATAACCAAATACCTTTCATACTTCACAATTCCCATATCAATAATGAATACATGATCTCTTATATATAGCTATTCAGACTTGCACATGAGGCCCCTTTATCACTAGGCCGACCCTATTACATATGTATTTACACATTACATGTACATTTAGGCCCATATAGGCCCCTTCTTGGGGTCATATCATATACATTTAGCTATATATATGCCCCCTTTGGATCATAACACACTCTTTGGTATGTGTATGTTGGATATGCTACCAAAATTGATAATGTAGAGGGTAACTTATATGATTTTAATTTAAAATAGTATGATCATGATAACAAATAAAGCTGTATACATGTTGATGCATATAATCTTGTTGATACTTAGTCATCCAATTTCATTAATAATTGATTTGAAGTTGCCTGGTAACTTTCACTAGCTTTCTCCTTTGTTAATATGTGAGTCATAGACCACAAGGATGCTTTAACAATTGATAAATTTATTTACTCAATTAATTTTAATACACACACACTTAAAGCCGACATTGAATTATTTTTTATTATTAATATTTTTAATGCCATGAATCAATGTCACATTAAGGAAGAAATTACACATCTCCTTCATAACGAGCTATATAAAGTGTCTTCTAATACAATCATGAAATTAACTCACTTTTAGTAATAAAAAATGAAGAGTTTAAGTCAATTGTACCCTTTTAAAAGAAAAGAGAATATTTTTTTATAAATAAAACTAATAATATTCTATCTTCTTTGTGAAACCAGAAATACATATACTATCAAAAGAGATATATGAATAGTTTGACCCTTATCCACTTAGAATCAAGGTTTGATATTCATTTTCCCTTTTGTAAATGAAGAAGATTTTAATTACAAATTTTACTTAACTAAGGTCTATTTTTAACGTATATGTTGCTATAATTTCTAAAGATATAATATGCTTATGACTTCAGTAACTAAGGGAATGAAGAAAAATTGTAAATTTTGCTTTGTCACTTTTTTTTATTTAGCCTATAAATATATGATTAATGGAGGTTTTACTAACTTTGGACACCTTACTTCTTATTTTGAATTTGATGGAGGCAATCAGTTCCATTTGTGTATATGTATTCTTTGATTCATTATGTGTCTTCATCCTACCTTAGGGGTTTTCAACCACGAATCCCTTACAACAAGGGTGAAGACACATAATCCATATTCACATTATAATTGTCGGTTTCATTTATGTATATGTATTCTTTGATTCATTATGTGTCTTCATCTTACCTTAGGGGTTTTCAACCATGAATCCCTTACAACAAGGGTGAAGACACATAATCCATATTCACATTACAATGGTTAGAGGGATGGTTGGGCACCTTTGTCATTGTTGCAAGTCTCGATTGCTTTACATGCTTTTTAGCATGTTTGAAGGTTTCTTCTCTGATGGGCATCATCCTATAGGTTTATCGATTTTGACCTTTTCCCTATAAATTGTTCAATAAGATTCCTACAAATGTCATATTTATTAACGAATTCCTACATTAAAAAAAAGTTGTTTTCTCATAATCTAATACATAGAACCATCAATATTCTCCAAATTATACCATTATATGATTAAGTAAATTTTCACTTAAATTAATATGTACATACATTTTAGTAAAGATGATAATTCCTTTTTACCATAATTAATATTAATTTTGAAAATTTACTAAAACAATTGCCATCTCTTTGATAGATTGGAGGAAGTGTCTTCATAGAAATATCTTGCAATCGATATTCATCACAAACTCAATTGGAACTATAGCATTCAAAAAAGGATAAATGGAGGGTAGAAAGTTTATTATGGGCTTGAAAACAATTGTAAATCATTAGACCTTTGGATTTGGGATAAGAAAAAATGTATCTTTCGCACTCTCGTCACTCCAGTTATCTTATATGGATGTGAAGTTTGGGGTTGCAGTATCTCTAGAAAATCCTCAAGAAAGATAGAATAAATCCAAAATAATTTTGTAACTTATATTCTCAAAATTAAGGGCAATACACCCTATCATATCCTCCTCATAGAAGCGATCATTTCTCTCATCGAGAGCATTGCTATGATTAGATATCTAACTTACAAGAACAAGATAAATAATGTGGACAACAAGAGGCTCCCCAAAATTGCTTCAAACTCTAGCCAAAACCACTAGCGGCTCAAGTAGGGATAGCATAAAGATGCCAAATATTGGCTAGATCATTGGGAATACAAGAAGAAGTCATCATGTAGAATACCGATAATATTACAAATATTATCACTTCTAAATTTAA
>JASDQU010100817.1:274774-288246 GCA_032191745.1 Picea mariana | reverse complement strand
TAATTGACTTTTTATCCTCATGCTTTATGTGCACAATTCCAATCTCTCTACCTTATATTAAAATAAATATTTTCCATTAATACGATATCCCGTGCTAATACGTGCTATCATCCCCGCACATTATCTTTGGTCTTTGATCGAAAGAAATTAAAAGATTAATTGAAGGGTGTTACATATCTTTCATGCTAATACGTCATATCATCCAACTACTATCTTTGATGGCACCTAATTGGGTCAATTAATGTGTCCTTATCCAACTTACAATTTTTTATTATTATTCAAGTAATATGTCTTTTTTAAGGTTACAATTTATTATTTACAAATGATTTGTATTATTAATTAACACATTTAATAAATTTGGTGATATAAATACATTTTGTTTTATTTAGTAATTTGATTATTATATAAAAGTAGTTCAATATTCAATAATATTAATATTAATTGATTTAATTATTTTTTTATGTAATTTATAAATATTAATTATGTTAARGGTATATTTTAGGGTTAATTGGTTGATAGGTTTTTGAAAACCATCATTTGTGTCCATCTATCACCTATCTTTTATTTTTTGGGTCATTTGTTGTTGGTTCCTTTGTTGTTGTCAGTTTTTATGTTGTCTTATCAAATGGAGTGACAACTTTTGGAATACCTTGAGTTTTGTGTAAAACTTGTCGCAGCCCTGGTCACATTGGTAAGAGCATAGCATTTTTTCGTCTGGGTAAGAAACAAGAAGTTTCCCCTGGGATTGTTCCAGTTGCCCATCATCAGAAACCTTCACATGTCGGGACAACTTCCCCACCAAGCGTTAACACTTCTTTCTATGAAATTCAGGCCTCTCATGTGTCTCTGCCTTGGCTCTACTCTTACCTTAGTCGTCTCTTCTCTTGGGTAGCCATGCTCATCATGTAGTTCACCACATACACCACCATTGTTGGTAGGGCCAGGCAGCAAAGCTACTTGGAGTCCAAGAACACAACGTCTCTCATCATCTTCATCCATGGTTGGTTGTCGGTGTTTGATAAAATCACTTCCAAACAGTTTATATAATCATCAACATGGCTAGAGGCAACATGGTCAAGGAGAGCCTCCTTTACTTCAATAAACTCCGTGTTTTGATTTTTGAGAGGTTTTGTTGGTGATATTTAATCTAAAAATAAACAAAGTGAAGTAAATTACATTACAGCTCCGGGAATGTCCACGAGATGGCGCACCCTCACCTCATTCTATGTGCATCCAATCATATACTTCTTAAATGTATTAACAAAAGGAAGAAAGATTTTTGAATAAGAGGAAGAGATGTGAAACTGGATCGCACACTGTAGCATGGACAACGTAACCCTTGTCAAGTAAGGGTGTAACGAGCCAAGAGGCCGTGAAACCTGTCCCTCTCGTCACACATAATGTGGTTAACTTATAATTGCAGCGACTATTTTTAGGAGTAATCAATGTCTCCTTTTTCCTTCCAAAATTTTTCAAGACAGAGGATGAGAGATGGAGTTTCCATAATTCTTTATAGTCACGAGATTTATATAGAAGAAACACAATCGCAATTGTCACTGCAAAGTGTTTTCTCGATTCGATACATTTGAATAGAAGTTGTTATGTGCGATGATTTTCAAAATGATTGTTAAGTTCCAAATATCTGCAAATACATTCACCACACAAGATATCAAGAAAAATATAGAAAACTCACTTTGTTATTATGAAAACCCTTAGGGTATGGCAACACCATACCATAGATCCTATTAAGGGATCCACTCATGTTCACTTGCCTCTTCAAGAAGGAAACCTTCTAATGAGCTACTGCTTCAAATACAATATTTCTTCTTTTCCTTCCATTACATTTCTCATACCCCTATATATAGTGCTACCTACTACCTAAGAACCTTCTAGAAGAGGAACCTTCTAATAAGTCCTCTTAAATTTATAATGTTTCACACTAATATATCTAACTACCATAGTGGGTCTTATTTAATAATATAGTGGACCTAGTCCACCTTAAATTGAATGGCCTCGATTATTATCACTATGGGCCTTTCGCCCCCCCATTACCTCTCTAGCTACACTACACTCCATCCCCCTTATCAAAGTGTTGTCCTCGATGCTTGTTATGAGGGTGTACAACCATATACCAAGGTGGATATGTGTGGACCATAATGTTGAAGTAGGCTGGAGAACCAGGGTCCCATGTAGGAATGTGAGCCACCATGTGGAAGTATTCTAACCACCACTGTAAATCGGGTTCCCATTTCCAAGTGTTAATGTGAACTCCACTCTAAAGATACTCGAACACAATAGGAAACTAAAAATGGTGCTCCAAGTGCCTACTTTGGTCATGTGGATCAAAATATGTAGATCCATCCACATAGTTGGAAAGGGTCAAAGCTGAATTTGGAAGGAACAATACCATTGTAGAATATGTAGGTTGGACATTGGTAGTCATAATTGGCTCCAAATAAGGTAGAGTAGAGTCATCATATAAAATACGAAAGTGGTTGTCATCTTAGAAATGACAACTATCCATGTATATCAATCCTCACAATCAGACTCTAAATCATACCAGGCATATCGTTCTCGATCATATTCGTCTTTGACACAAGGTTGTGTGTTCTGAACAATACAAATGTCCTTATATGCAGCGAATTTCTTTTGAATATCATGGAGAACATTTAAGATCTTGATCCCAGCTTCACGCTACATACCCAGAAGGGTTTGAAAGTCAAATTTTGCAGAGGTTGTAGTGCACGACATATTGATTAGAAACACTACATATAATATATCAAATAAAATCTCTAAAAATACTCTATCCAATGGCACTGAGCTGGTAGCAATCTAAGCACCCTGTCAAAATTTATCAGCTCTACAGTCCTGGCGCCGTTAGGAAAAACCTTGAAAAATTATTCATTTTAATTTAGCCATATCTTGTCCCCAAGTTGTAGGACAGTGGTTGATGGAGTGTGCTATTAATGCACTCTGTGATGTTAAGTCATTGATTCGAAACCTACGGCGACAAAAAATCCAACCATTTTAAGGGTTGGTGTGGCTTAGGTCGGGTGCAATCCCCGAGTGATTTCGATGGCTTAGATGTCCCTGAGTCACGGTTTCTCAAGCCACAAGCTAGTCCCGCAGGTCACAGACAAACTAGAAAAAAAAAAAAAATAGCGATATCTTCACTTCTAGGGCTCCAATTCAGGCGATTTGGTTTTCGAAATGGGCTATTTTTGCAAGAGGAACTCAGATCTGTAATTTTTTCTGGCAAATTTGGCACCAATTGCTACATAAATCAGCAAAATCGCGTGGTTGTCTGCGGGAAAACACTGAAAATTATCAAAATTTAAACTACTAATATCTTCACTTCCCAAACTCTGTTTCGAACGATTGTTCTTTTGAAACTGGTTGTTTTTCTGAGAGGAAATCATATTTATAACCCGTTTCTACAAATTTTGCATAGAAAACTACAAGAATTGTCCAAAGTTTCGTGACCCTCTTTTTTTCAAAAAAAAAAAAATTGCAAAATAGAATAAAAATTTCCCTTTTTGTGGCCGAAGAAAGTGCTTTGATACCAATTTTCAATTTCCAAATATATGCAAATAAATTCACCACACAAGATACCAAGAACAATATAGAAAACCAACTTTATTATTATGAAAACCATTAGGGTAGGGAAACACCATACAATAGATCGTATTAAGGAAGGGATCCACTCTTGTTCACTTTCCTCTTTGAGGGGGAAACCTCCTAATGAGCTACCGCTCTCAATACAATACTTCTTTATTTCCTTCTATGGCATTGCTCATACCCCATTTATATAGTGCTACCTACTATCTAAGATCATTCTAGAGGAGGAATCTTCTAGAAGCAGAACCTTCTAATAAGTCCTCTTACATTTATTATGTTCACACTAATAATATAACTACCATAGTATACATTATTTAATAATATAGTAGACCTAGTCCACCTTACATTGAATGGCCTCCACTATTATCACTTTGGGCCCTTCAACCCCCCATTACCTCTCTAGCTACACTACAATGACCCAACAGTAGTTGATTTGCAGGAAACATAACACTTTTTTTAGGAAGAAGACTCGAATTTTTGCAGACATAACCGGTCTGGACAAAAAATGTCAAGCATCGAGAGAAAATAGGCCAAGCCACGAAGCAAAGAAATCCGTGCTTAGAGTGTGAATTTTCAAAGAGAAGTGAGAAAAAAATACAGGCCTAGAGTTAATATACCTTTGCCAAGACTATGACATTTGCCAACCAAAAGAGGGGCGAAGAAATAACTGTAGAAGCCACAAACACTATGCCTCCAGAAGGATACTCTCGACACTACCATCTTCCTTGTGGTTTTTTGTGGATATGAGATAACCCCATCTGAGATAATAAATATAATTGGAGGGACGTTTGGTTGTGAACGTTTCAAGTTGTCAATCAACTTGTAGAAATGCAAAGGTCTCCCTTAGCTTTTGTGATATATTTGTTGAGATTGTTTTATGTTTTGGACATTTCAATTTGGTTATTGAGGTATGTTTGGAGATTTACCTAAAAATAGGTTTGGTAGTGATAGTGGGCAATGCACTCACAAGGCATTTTGTCTATGCTTGAGTCTGGATGTGAGAGGAAAAGGGGAGTTTTAGGACTATTTTGTTTTGATATGGTTTTTTTCTATTGATTCAAAAAGGTTTGTTTTGTATTGAATCTTTGGTTGGGAAGTGGATCTGGTTTCCATATAATCATGAATTGCACATGGTTTTGAACCTTGTGTTGTAGCAAGAGTTGACTCTAGGCTGTGAAAGAGCCAAGTCTTAGCACATTTTAAAAGAAATAAATATTGTTGATTGGTCGGTCATAGGAGGCTTCTAGAACCAGGTCCCAAATAGTCATTCCACTCATTTATAGATCAGAAACAAAAGGCATGACCTCGTTTGTCTAATTCATTTTAAAGTATCATGAGGATGGATAGCAGATAGGGATGAACAAAACTGAAAGAAAAAGCCAAGCATCTAGTCTTTCTTTCAATAGAAGAAATAACACTGAAACTTCAAATATCTGAACGCAGGTCTTATCTCGCTGAAAGACAGAGGAAAGGCTGCGCACAAATAAAACTTGTAAATGAGGCGAAACGATTAAAGCGCAGGTCTTATTTTACTCACGGCAAAACAGAGGAAAAACTGCGTATTAAGGGATGCTTCAAATAGCTACAACAGAGGTTGTACTGAATTGTAACCATACAAGCTGAAATAATGAACATAAGGCAGAAAAAACAGTGATGAAAACTTCAGAAACAATAATACATGAAGAAGACGGAATTAGATAGTGACAAAGTATGGAATCTCTTGAAAACTCTATTCTATAATTGATAAAAAATGCATTACAAACCCAACCTCTCAAGGCTCCCGGGATCCCCCCCATTTTTCTGCTACATACATCAGTGTTTTAAACAAAAAAAATAAAAACTCTTGGTGTTCCAGGAATCTGGAACAGTTCCTCTTCGTGGAATCTGCAAATGCCAAGTGCGTCTGCCACATGCTCTGCTGCTACCTGAACTGTCGGTTATATCCATCAGTCGCACTCCCAATACGTCACATAAAAAAGGGATATGAAACGATTTGCATGCCAGGCACAATACCAAGAGTCAGTCTGCTACCTGCTGCAAAACCGTGTTCATAGCTATATAGCACCATTGCTGCAACTACCGGGAGAGTTTAACATGTACTGTAGAACGCAGGCATCAAGACTCAAATTGAACTAAAAATATACGCTGCAACAACTCAATTACTTAGATCAGATCTGCCACATTCATGGGCATTTCATCTATCTGGGTACTGTAGTACTGCTCAATATCTCTTAAAATCCTTATATCATCATTTTGGACAAAGTTTATTGCAACACCCTTTCGACCAAAACGACCTGAGCGACCAATTCTATGAATGTAAAGCTCACGATTGTTGGGAAAGTCATAGTTTATCACCAAGGAAACTTGTTGAACATCAAGACCACGAGCCCAAACGTCTGTTGTGATTAGGACGCGGGTTGTGCCAGCACGAAATTCTGCCATAATTGCATCGCGTTCTTTTTGTGTCATATCTCCAGATCACATAGGGTGTCAAACTTCCATTCCTCTCTTTCAACAGCCACAAAAAAGTGTTTAATTCCCTCCAGTGTCAACTCATCACGTTTGACAAGGATTCTTACAGGATCAGTCATGAATTTGTTTGTGATCTCCAAAATCTCATGCGGTAAAGTAGTTGATATCAGCACGACCTGAAGCTCTGGTGGAAGGTATCGATACACATCATAAATCTGGTCTTTGAATCCCCAACTCAACATCTCATCAGATTCATCGAGAACAAGTAGTTTAATAGCTCTAGTCCTTAGGGTTTTGCGTTTGATCATATCACACACTCTTCCTAGCATTCCTGATACCACATGAACCCCATATTCTAGTTTTCTGATATCCTCTCCAATACTCTTGCCACCAATACATGCATGAGCTTGAACATTTATGAAATCTCCTATGGCAAGTATCACTTTCTCTGTTTGAGCCGCAAGTTCTCATGTAAGCAACATAATTTAAAGCTTGAACCATTCTGGACCTGAGAGGGCGATAATGGCTCCTCTAGCTCCCTCCTCATGCTGCATTCATACTACAGTTCTCGCGAACCATCATCACGGAGCATCCATCTATAGAATACAATCTTCCGTTGATTCCTGCACCACAAACACTGGCACTGTCGAGAGGAAGATAGAGAGAGTTTCGCAGGAGAGTATCTAGACAGGCGGGCTGCTTGTTTCAGCGTAAGGCATCTCAACTACACTTCGCCTTTCCCTCCACTTTCTACACCATTACTGACGGTCACCAGGTAAATGATAATGCCCTCATTTACGATAGAATGGTAACGCTCACATGTCTGCACCATCACTGACGATTACCAGGTAAATGACCCTATTTTTTCCAATGCAACGAGCGTTACAATCACTGCTGAGATTGATAGACCAAAACCCTAAAGCAAAGATGACTTCAACACGCTTCGACAGACAGTTACGATGACATCGAGGAAAATAACGTCAAATAATATAGCAGGAATGAAATATTGATCATTGAATGGATGCCATCTCTTCTCCAATTCAATTGAATAGGAAACCATTTGATACAACAAAGACCGGTGCATATGAATATTAATGATCGTTGTAATTGTTGTTGGCCAGTATTATACAAAATACCTGAAAAATTTTGTACCCCGGCCAAGTCACTTTGATACTCGGCCAATGGACCAAAAATCATACGAGAATTAGAAGCCGAAATTAGTGTCTTGTAGTTAATTGATCCTTTTTAGTCAAGGATAATGAATTCATCTTAGGTGCTACTTGGTGAGGTCTAAAACCAGAATCATCATCTTGCTTCACTCCAGGAGTGCTTGACTGCTCTGATTCTCCAGCATCAGAATGAAAGCCAGATGGAGTCGATGCAGGTTCAGGTGGGTATAAATTGTGTAAAACCCTCAAAATCATCTCAAAACTAGTAAATGTTATTACAGCAGCTGGTGTAGTCCTCATTAGGTTTGTTGCACAACCACGATAAAATCCATTAATATCCTCCCTACGGAATAATTTTTTAACACAATCAATTACACCTCTATATCGTACTTCTGAATCCCTTGCATGACCTTGTTCTTGGAGCCTCGAGCGCACAACCTCGTGAGGATAAGTCATTGTTAATTCCATTATTTTAGACACTGAGGAGGCAACAACAACATCAACTGGACCAAGCTTGTCTGGGGTAGTCCCCCCCCCCACTTTGCCAAGTATGATTTCATCTTCTCATATATAGGAAATGGGATGGAAACATGACTTACCCCTGCCAGAGCAGGTACAAGTCCACTATACAAGCCTCAGATTCCCTCTTCTTGAGCAATTCTACTTAGAGCAGAAAGAGTACTTTTTATATGGTACAACTTCAGGTCTCATTCCTTGTGTCTAAAGCCTGGTCTTTACAACCCAAAGAGGATTGGTCACTATGGAAGTAGCAGCTCCTGCACCTGCTGCAGCTATTATATTGGCTCCTACTGATATTTCTTGACTCACCTCTTCTGCATTTCCTTCCTGTTGCTGTAACAATATTTTCAATTGATCATAAACAGTAAAGTACACCACCCAATTTGGGAGTAATGCTATAATTGTTGGTGAAAGTCCACGGTACAAACCCCGAAACCTTCTTTTTGGAATATTCTCTCCAGGCTACCAACAACAAGACCTCCTGCAGAAAAAGCCCGAGGTGAACTGCCCTCAACTAGAACACATTTGACCTTAGGGTCAGTAGCCCATTCATCCATACACTTCTTTTGCATCCTCTATGCTCCCAATGCACTGATGACATTCCCAATGCCGACAGCCCCTTGTTAATGTGAATAAATGAGAACTGATCTGTACTTTGGGCAACATAGTCGAATTTAATATCTTTTACAACATTGGCTCCAACTAGGGATGGTGCTTTCCTGAAAGTGCCAAGAAACGTAGACCAAGTGCCTTCATCCATTTGGCTTCCTGAAATCATACTTATCAAATCCTAAACGCTGTCTCTTTACTTGCATTTTCGCGGAACGAAAAACTGCTTATTCATCCATTGGGCTATGGAGTCGTAATGCTTTATGTCAAAACCATACTGGATACTGAACTGAAAACATATTGAAAACTACTGCTGCAATCTAGTGCTTGAAGTCAAGCTTATTTATATACATCACCTACTCTAACTACTGAAAATTTTCCAGAATCAAATGATACGAAAATGCCAGTGAAGCCAATCCAATAATTGCCTACTTACTTGAAACTTTTTTACACTTTCTTTGAGCAGGCTAAAAAAGGAAGTTGACAATCCCCATCTGACCTGTTGGTGATCATGGATTTGCAAACCTTTCACCAATTCTTGTGACCAAACGTTCACGACATAGCATATTCCTCCATTAAATGAATCCAAAAGATCAGCAAAAGGGTCTTGGAAAAATATATCATCCCGAGGTTTTAAAACACCCAGAAATACTCTATGTTCAGATTTGTGATGCTCAATATCATTGAACATGGCTGCCATATCTTTTTCATGAAACAAATAAGAGTTTAAAATCTGATCTTCTGGCAGGAAATCGTCATAAACAGGTTCACTAACTTGCTGTAAAGTTCCATGGAATAGATGACTGTCACCATTTAAAAATAGATTTACATTTTCAGAGCTGGAAGAAATTTGACACTCATATCCAGGAGTGTGTGAAAGCTGTAAATCTGTGTGAGTAGGGGCCACAATAGAGTTGTGCAGGGGCAGACCCTTCTCTTCCTTAGTTAAAGGGGAAGGTGGTCTCTGTATTTCTTGAATGAAACAACAATCATTCCTTTCCATCTCTTTTGCAGGTTGATCATGATGTCGAATCTCTTCTTCTTGAGTAAGTTCACAAGATCCAACACCTTTATGAGCCAACTCTTCCTCACACTGGTCATCTTCATCAACTTGAGAAAAGTCTATTTTTTCTTCCTCCTCCTCAAGAGGACTTGTATCACAACAATCTTCAAAAAGGGTTTCAGCCGAATATATCCTCTTACAATGTTGATGGAAAAGTGTGTGAAAACATTTCAATGAAGGAATACTGGAATGGGGTAAAGATTTATACCAGAGTCTAGCATCTTTTTCCAATGAAAACATAAACAATTTCATGAGAACGTCTTCATGATGTACATTTAACTCCTCCATGAGCTTGTGGAATTCAAACAAATGTTGACCAGGATTGTCGTCCTTATCTTCTCCAAATTTAGGAAGGATATCCCCCCAAATTTTAATGTCTGGAATAGTGTTTGGAAAGCCATAAACATTTGCAAAGTCCAGAGGAGCAAACCTTGCAGCAATTCGAGCAGCGAACGAGCTCGACATTTGAGACCAGTGGAGTCGCCAACAAAATCATGTAGAGTCTACGAACCAAGGAGTCGCCAGGTGAATGATCACAGCGAATTTAATGCATATCCCTTGTTCACCATCAAGAGATAGATATGAACTTTGTCGTATCCCAGGGAAGATAACCTCATCCTTCGTCCTCGGCAATGGCGCCAGAAAATGTTGTCGCAAGAGTTGACTCTAGGCTATGAAAGAGCCAAGTCTTAGCACATTTTAAAAGAAATAAATCTTGTTGATCGGTCGGTCATAGGAGGCTTCTAGAACCAGGTCCCAAATAGTCATTCCACTCATTTATAGATCAGAAGCAAAAGGCATGACCTCGTTTGTCTAATTCATTTTAAAATATCATGAGGATGGATGGCAGATAGGGATGAACAAAACTGAAAGAAAAAGCCAAGCATCCGGTCTTTCTTTCAATAGAAGAAATAACACTGAAACTTCAAATATCTGAATGTAGGTCTTGTCTCGCTGAAAGACAGAGGAAAGGTTGCGCACAAATAAAACTTGTAAATGAGGCGAAACAATTAAAGCGCAGGTCTTATTTTACTCACGACAAAATAGAGGAAAAACTGTGTATTAAGGGATGCTTCAAATAGCTAGAACAGAGGTTGTACTGAATTGTAACCATACAAGCTAAAATAATGAACATAAGGTAGAAAAAACAGTGATGAAAACTTCAAAAACAATAATACATGAAGAAGACGGAATTAGACAGTGACAAAGTATAGAATCTCTTGAAAACTCTGTTCTATATTTGATAAAAAATGCATTACAAACCCAACCTCTCAAGGCTCCCAGGCTCCCCCCCATTTTTCTGCTACATACATCAGTCTTTTAAACAGAAAAAATAAAAACTCTTGGTGTTCCAGGAATCTGGAACGGTTCCTTTTCGTGGAATCTGCAAATGCCAAGTGCGTCTTCCAGATGCTCTGTTGCTACCTGAAATGTCGGTTATATCCATCAGTGCACTCCCAATACTTCACATAAAAAAGGGATATGAAACGATTTGCATGCCAGGCACAATACCAAGAGCCAGTCTGCTACCCGCCGCAAAACCTTGTTCATAGCTATATATCACCATTGTTGCAACTACCGGGAGAGTTTAACATGTACTGTAGAACGCAGGCATCAGGACTCAAATTGAACTAAAAATATACGCTGCAACAACTCAATTACTTAGATCAGATCTGCCACATTCATGGGCATTTCATCTATCTGGGTACTATAGTACTGCTCAATATCTCTTAAAATCCTTATATCATCATTTCGGACAAAGTTTATTGCAACACCCTTTCGACCAAAATGACCTGAGTGACCAATTCTATGAATGTAAAGCTCACGATTGTTGGGAAGGTCATAGTTTATCACTAAGGAAACCTACTGGACATCAATACCATGAGCCCAAACGTCTGTTGTGATTAGGACGCGGGTTGTGCCAACACGAAATTCTACCATAATTGCATCACGTTCTTTTTGTGGCATATCTCCAGATCACATAGGGTGTCAAACTTCCATTCCTCTCTTTCAACAGCCACAAAAAAGTGTTTAATTCCCTCCAGTGTCAACTCATCACGTTTGACAAGGATTCTTACAGGATCAGTCATGAATTTGTTTGTGATCTCCAAAATCTCATGCGGTAAAGTAGCTGATATCAGCACGACCTGAAGCTCTGGTGGAAGGTATCGATACACATCATAAATCTGGTCTTTGAATCCCCCGTTCAACATCTCATCAGATTCATCGAGAACAAGTAGTTTAATAGCTCTAGTCCTTAGGGTTCTGTGTTTGATCATATCACACACTCTTCCTGGCGTTCCTGATACCACATGAACCCCATATTCTAGTTTTTTGATATCCTCTCCAATACTCTTGCCACCAATACATGCATGAGCTTGAACATTTATGAAATCTCCTATGGCAAGTATCACTTTCTCTGTTTGAGCCGCAAGTTCTCGTGTAGGTGACATAATTTAAAGCTTGAACCATTCTGGACCTGAGAGGGCGACGATGGCTCCTCCAGCTCCCTCCTCATGCTGCATTCATACTGCAGTTCTCGCGAACCATCATCACGGAGCATCCATCTGTAGAATACATTCTTCCGTTGATTTCTGCACCATAAACACTGGCACTGTCAAGAGGAAGAGAGAGAGAGTCTCGCAGGAGAGTATCTAGACAGGCGGGCTGCTCGTTTCAGCGTAAGGCATCTCAACTACACTTCGCCTTGCCCTCCACGTTCTACACCATTACTGACGGTCACCAGGTAAATGATAACGCCCTCATTTACGATAGAATGGTAATGCTCACATGTCTGCACCATCACTGACGATTACCAGGTAAATGAACCTATTTTTGCCGATGCAACGAGCGTTACAATCACTGCTGAGATTGATAGACCAAAACCCTAAAGAAAAGATGACTTCAACACGCTGCGACAGACAGTTACGATGACATCGAGGAAAAATAACGTCAAATAATATAGCAGGAATGAAATATTGATCATTGAATGGATGCCATCTCTTCTCCAATCCAATTGAATAGGAAACCATTTGATACAACAAAGACCGATGCATATGAATATTAATGATTGTTGTAATTGTTGCTGGCCAGTATTATAAAAAATACCTAAAAATTTTTGTACCCCGACCAAGTCACTTTGATACTCGGCCAATGGACCAAAAATCATACGAGAATTAGAAGCCGAAATTAGTGTCTTGCAGTTAATTGATCCTTTTTAGTCAAGGATAATGAATTCATCTTAGGTGCTACTTGGTGAGGTCTAAAACCAGAATCATCATCTTGCTTCACTCCAGGAGTGCTTGACTGCTCTGATTCTCCAGCATCAGAATGAAAGCCAGCTGGAGTCGATGCAGGTTCAGGTGGGTATAAATTGTGTAAAACCCTCAAAATCATCTCAAAACTAGTAAATGTTATTACAGCAGCTGGTGTAGTCCTCATCAGGTTTGTTGCACAACCACAATAAAATCCATTAATATCCTCCCTACAGAATACTTTTTTAACACAATCAAGTACACCTGTATATTGTACTTCTGAATCCCTTGCATGACCTTGTTCTTGGAGCCTCGAGCGCACAACCCCGTGAGGATAAGTCATTGTTAATGCCATTATTTTAGACACTGAGGAAGCAACAACAACATCAACTGGACCAAGCTTGTCTGGGGTAGTCCCCCCCCCGCTTAGTCAAGTATGACTTCATCTTCTCATATACAGGAAATGGAATGGMAACATGACTTACTCCGACCAGAGCAGGTACAAGTCCACTATACAAGCCTCGGATTCCCTCTTCTTGAGCAATTCTACTTAGAGCAGAAAGAATACTTTTTATATGGTACGACTTCGGGTTTCATTCCTTGTGTCTGAAGCCTGGGCTTTACAACCCAAAGAGGATTGGTCACTATGGAAGTAGCAGCTCCTGCACCTGCTGCAACTATTATATTGGCTCCTACTGATATTTCTTGACTCACCTCTTCTGCATTTCCTTCCTGTTGCTGTAACAATCTTTTCAATTGATCATATAC
>JASDQU010100817.1:229733-242658 GCA_032191745.1 Picea mariana | reverse complement strand
AAATACTGCATTTTAGAAGATGTGACTTAACTTGTTCCATTTCACAAATATATCCTTTACATTTTAGAATAATTTGCATACTTTGTCTCTACACAATGTTGAGGATTCAACTAGATCACAAGTATTGAAGGATTTCCAACATCATTGACATTGTTAGGGTAATGCTTTATGTGCTTCATTTCTTAAATTTTTTTCAATTGGATTTGTGTATTTTAGAGTGATGGTTACATTCTACACTATAGTGTTCAGTCTTTTATTTGTCGATATGCTATGTAGGAATGCGAAGAGAGGAGAAAAACAAAGGCTTGGGTATCATATGAGAGAAGGAAGCAATAAAAAAAATTGAGATCAAAAGTAGTGGAGTTGGTTGTAAAGCAGATTTTCTTAGAGATACAATAAAATCCATCTTGATCAATCATTGAACTTGTAATGAAGATTATGACAATAACTTACTAGTAAATTGTAATTTTTGTGACTGCTAAAGTGGATATAGAACATGTCGAGGACATATGGTAATTTTCATGGTGACAATTGTTTGTTATTTGTCGAATGATTATTGAACCGAAAATCTTTAAATAATAATTTARAGTGTCAAACATATAAAATGTTTTAAATTTATCACTTCGGCATTTTATTAGCCCATTAGGTTATTTTAAAATATATATTATTATTATTATAAAATTTTAATATGGTGATTTAAAGTAATATAATACTTTATAATCAAATATTTCATCTAACCTAATCTTTTGACCAATTGTAATACATCATCATATATGATCATGTAAGATGTTAATAAAAAATATTTTAACGTAAAATTTTATATCTTACAAAGGTTTAAAGGTTTATGTGGTGTTTATTTTTATGTAGGGTATATAATATGTTTTTATATATAAGAAATGAAAATATAATATAATTTTAATATTATAATTATTTATTTTATTTTATTAATTTTAAATAAATATCATAAAACAAAAATTTATTTACTTTGAAGTATAAAAACATCTATTTTAATGTTAAAATATATAAATGATATATTTATTAATAAAAAAAATTATTAAAATTATTTTTAAATTCATGTTCAACATAATTTAAGTGAAATTTTTTGTAATTTAATTGGGAATATAATCATCAAACATAATTAATTCTTAAATTGATTTTTTTAATTAGAAACAAGGTAATTTTTTAGTATCAAAATGGTTATAACATAGTTAAACAACACTATTAAATCATACATAATGTCTTCAATTTCAAGCTATCTATATAGGTCCAATAAAAAATAAAGAGTTTACATATATCTACTGACAAAATTTCCCAATTCTTGCTACTGCAATATATTCTATAAAAGATCCCTAAAATATTGATAACCTTATAAAACATAAACTACCTGAAAATATCACAGTTTGTGGTCTCTTCTAGGCCTATTTTAGTATGAACTGATCCATGTTCTATGATCTCCATATATTCAATATGTTGGTGCACTATATCATATTCCTTGTGTTTCCCTTGACTAAACAATTGTTGGTTAGAAGCCTCGATTGAGAATCTTTGTGCAAATTGTCCACCATATTATTTATCATATTTCATTATGCCTCAAGAATGGCAAGTTGAAGCTTAACTTGAATTAGAGTAATCATAACAACTTCAATTTGAATGAAATTTAGAAGTGAGAGAGAAAATGGATGAACTATGTTTCCTTGAATCATTTCTTCATGTGTCTTGAGAATCCCCCATAGTTCTTGCCAATCACAAGCATCCATGTTGTACAAATCAAACCCAGAAGACAAAAAAAAATTGACTCTTTGCAATGTTACAGGCCCACAATCTTGAACCTAAAAGTGCTTGGTGAAAGCCGACATAGAGATCAGGGAAAATCCCCCAATACCCATGTACAATCGAATCTCAAAGTAACAACACCCACAACTAGACACCCAAAGTAGAAATAAGACTAGGGTATGAAGCTTAAGACTCATGAATTAAGCACCTACACCCTTAATCCCCGAGTGCTTAAGCATGTGTAAGGCAACCTTGGGTCACATCGAGTTTATTTCCTTACCTTGAGGGAGGGACTGTGATGTGAAAGACATGTGACATAGTAAATTCATGGTACTTGTCATTAATTGACCATTAACCCATAACTGCCCCAATTTTAAACTTATTACCTTATTGGCTAACAAATCAACTTGGCGATTATAATCCTGTAAAACTTGGTGGAAAGAGGTTTTTTGGATTCTTGTGGCCTTGAGCTTAAACTAGGATAGAGGCAAGTTTGTAATCAGTTGGAAGGACTTTCTTGTGCACCAACTTGATAATTATACTAGAGTATCGTACTATTGTTAATGATTGAATTTGTGTTTCCATTGCTAACCTCAACCCCTAGAGTAATGCATATGCTTATGCCTAGTTATTAGACAAACTCCCCAATCCCCATGCATATGATAATTCAATTTTCCCTCTAAGATCAATAAGAATCATTTGCACATATCACCCCTTAATTTTCAGACTGATATTACAAATAATTGTCTTTTCATTGTTTTTATAGAATGGTTGTTAGATTTGTTGATTTGCATTAAATTGATATCAAATATGAATACATATATTAAAATAATTATCATTGTCGAAAAAAATCTTCACAATATATATTTATACATACAATAAAGTAATTAGTATTGTGGAACAAAATCTATGCCTTATATAGTATAGGTAATAATTAAGGTATAAAATCATATCATTATCAATGTTAATATTAATGTTAATTTTATAGTGAAAATGGTGGTATCACATTCTGTTGGAATTGAATTAAATTTATTGCACTAGATAAGTGAGGTGTATTGTACAATCCAATATTGAAGAGATTGTAACGTCCATCTCATGTTTGTAATGTTGAAGTAAGCATATGTCGACCTAATACAATATGTTATACAAAACTAAATATATGGTAATAATAAATATAATGTAAACAAAATGATAATCGATCACAAATCTTTATATATAAAAATAACACTATAAAAATAAAATGTATCAACTATTATATAAAGAGGAATATGGTGCAATTTTGTTTGGCACCATCTCTTGTTCTTTTTTTTATCAACCCACATTATTAACGACGAATTGCATAATGCGTGTGTGTGTGTGTGTGTGTATAAAACACACCAACGTAAAAAACTAGCATTGTGATATTTACATCTTAACTATTTTTTGGATCATTCCCAGTACTTAATAAATCTGAAGTTAAGATGAATCTACATTAAACAACCAAATTATAAACTCTATATCATCAACAATATTAATATTAATCTAAAATAAAAAAATAATGATATCACATTCCCTAAATTGGTTTTATTATATTCATTTTAGGTGATCATAAAATTCACTCGCTTTTAGGCATCATATATGTGTGTACTCCTTTGTGATATATTTGTATAGAGATGAGAAATAAACATGATAACAAAACAGAGATATAAATACATAAATAATTTGATCAATATTTATTTATTTTTAAAGATATATATTCTATTTTTGAATGGTTGGTTGAGGGATTGGAAAAGATAGACTTTTTTTTTCTAATTTCTTTAAATTTAATGAAGGGATTCATAGTTAAGGATTTTTTTTTTTTACTCTAAACATTTTTCTTCTTATGAATTGGATAGAGACATTTTTCCATTTGTGGATTTGAATTCTTTGATTCATGATGTCTCTCCATGTCACATGAAGGGTTTTCAACCATGACTCCCTACATAAAAAGGTAAGACACCTAGTCCATATTCACATCACAACCCACAAAGGGAGGACTTAATGCCTTAGTTCATGTTGCACTCAATCACTATACATGTTTTTTTGGAGTTTCCTTTGAAGATTTCTTCTCTAATGGTCATCATATTTTGGGGTTATTGTGTTTAACTTTTTTCCCTAAAGAGATTACAGTTGTTGAACAAGAATCTTGCAAGTGCCCTAACTATTACCAAATCCTACTTTAAAAAGTTATATTCATATGATCTATGTAATGTATATATGGAGGATATATGGAGTATCTAGGGAGATATCCAAGGGGGATAATTAATGTAATGTGGTCATAATCATGGAATAGGCTCACTAGGTAGCTATAATGAATAATATAATAACGAGGGGTAGTTGGCATAGACCCAAAAGAATACTCACGAGAAAGTACATATACACATGAGTGTCATTGTATTGGAGGTGTTGAGGATTGTATCATAGAAAGAATGGTTTGTGGAGTGATTCATTACATAAATATCATTTGATGGTGTTACCTTACCATAAGGGTTCTCTCTCTATTGTTGTGTTGTGTATTGTGTGGATGTATTTTGTTATTTTTTTTTTTGTTTGTTATTGGTCCGGACCTTCTTGGCATCGGGATTAACCTTTTGTCTTGAGAAACCGCGACTCAGGGGCATCTAAGCCGTCAAAATCACTCGGGGATCGCACCCGGCCTGAGCCACACCAACCCTTAACATGGTTGGATTTTTTGTCCCCGCAGGTTTCGAACCGGTGACTTTTCAACACAAAGTGGCTTAACAACACACTCCTCACCGATTGTCCTACACCTCGGGGACTGGATGTATTTTGTTATTACCAAGTCAATGGTTTATCTTTTATATTTTATCTACTGAGATTACTCCAAGTGGTAACTGAGCTCTACTTTGGGAAATAAACTAGAAGACTTTTTTATTTTTAAATATTTTTCAAGGAAAAATAGGCCTGCAACACTCAAATCCACTCATGTATATTTCTATGTAGAAAATAAAGAAAACAATTGTAGATCTAAGTTCCTCTAAAAAAATATTGAATTTCAAAAAACAAAAACAAAAAAAACGTTCAAATTGGAGCCCAAGAATTGAAGATATCGTTCATTAAAAATCAACCATTTTTTATTTATTATTATTTTTTTTTTACGGATGTGACTCTATTCATAGTAGATAAATCTTGATAGGCTACTCATACTGAAGCCACACCAAATCCAAGTGAAATATAACTTTAGTAGCTTCAATTTGACATATTATATGATATACTTCTAGTATTTTTTAGGAAGTTACAACCATTTCAAATAGTTGCCTCAAAACCCTAGTCACACAAATGAGCTCCATTGATTTGGTTTCTCGAACATTTAATAACCAAGTTTGACTTCCCTTATGTTTTAGTGTTTGATAATGCATCTTATTTTTCTTCATTAAAATTGATTAAATTTGCACTAGAGAAGGGAAGCATTGTTTTGATATTGAGCCAATTATTATCCTCAAGGGAATGGGGTAGTTGAGTCTACAAATAAAAATCTCATCTGAATTTTGAGAGAGACTATTATTGTTCATCATCAAAACTGGCACAATGCTCTCCCAAATTCCCTTTGGTAGATCGAGTCACTCTCAAAGCTACTTTAGTTACATCTCTTTATTTCTTGGTGTATGGTGGAGAACCCATCCCTCCTTCGAATGTTTTCTTGCATTTTCTTCAACTATATCAATCCTCCAAAAGGAATAATTCCTAAGCCCTTCAAAATAGGATAGATACATTTCTTAGATTCCAAGAAGAGCATGAGAAGGCTAAAATGAAATTTGTGGTTCAACAACAAATTGTTAAATGTTGGTTTGACAAGCATTCATCCAGAAGTAAGAATTTTGAAATACGAGATTTGGTTCTTAAATGGGACAAACCAAATGAGCCTAAATATAAACATTTGAGATTTGTCCCTTTTAGGTGGCTGAAAAACCCTTTGTAGGGGGTTTTTGAAGAACCCAACTATTGGAAATCTAAGCTATAATTGGTTCTTCATGAAAGTTATAGTATCTTTTTCAAAATGAATTATGTATAAATAATGATCATTCAAAAATTCATGGTTTTGCCTAGTGTGTCACCATTTGTTGAGCCCTAAAAACACCCCAAGTTTTACATAAAACTTGGGGACCCACTTTTCTTTGATAAGACTGGCTGTTTATTCTCTTTGAAGGATTCCTTTGATTTCCTATGACTTAGTTTTGTTTTTCCTCAGGTTGAATTGTTATTATGTACCTTATTGATTTCGTCATTTGTATTTCATTGCCACATTGTCTAAACTACTAAGTTGATTTATTGGTCAGGCCCGATTAGCAATCAAGCCCAGTCTTTTATTTAATTCTTTCTATTTTCCCTTTGGTTTCAAAAATATTCTCTATCTCTAGATCAATTCACCTAGCATGAAATTTTTCTATACTTTATTGATTTTTGAAGTAGTCCTGATTTTCAAATTGGACCTATCTTTCTTTCCATGAGCGTCCTTCTCAATTTCAAGGGGGGCATATATGGAGTTAAATGTGTATGATATGAACCCAAGGTGGGGCATATATGGGGTTAAATATATATGAAATGGGGTAAATGTGTATGTAATAGTGGTCAGCCTAAAAAAGGGGCTACATGTGCAATGTGTGAATGGGTATATATGAGATCATGTAGTCATTACCAAGGAACATGTGATTTGGATGTATGAATGTATTGGGGTATTTGGAGGAGGTTATCCTATTCTTTAATAATTTATTGTGTAACTTATCTCTCTTATATATATTGGAGTTGTTATCCATGCTCACTCTTGGTGTACATGGTGTGTACTCTAATTTATTATGCTATTTTAAGGTTTTGGTACTTAACATTTGATTTCAAAGCATGCAATCCTAAAGTTTGGCTCTTCAAATGAGACATCTTGGTATTTTCACTATAACGTCTTTGGGAGGGAGTTTTAGATATTAAAGTTTTTGTGAGCCTAAGGATAAATATCAAAGTACCTATGAAAAAATTTTCAGGTTATGGTTCACTATACTTTAGGAAATACAGATAGTGAAAATTAGGGTTTTGACTAGCTCTGAAACTAGTCTGAAACGAATGTTCTTGGTAAAACTGTTATAATTTTTTTGGGGGAATATCAAACAGATAAATTTTTAATATCTTGAGAATGCATAGTATAATACTTTTGGTAAGAAACTACTTGATTGGATTAGTATCAACTTTGTAGTTGATGAGACTAGGGTTTCAGCTTCGAACCCAACGCACACCGACCTTTCTCTTGTTGATGTGGCCATGGATGCTGAGGGAGGGGGGCCTTCGGCCCCCTCCTACAGTTCTATCACTGCCAAGGAGCAAGGCTCCAACCATTCCAAACAACTGACCTTCAAACTCCCAGATGGCATGCAACAGATCATTTGGGAGGAAGAAATGTTGAAAGAGAAGCCTATGGAAATCGACCCAAAAGAGAACCACTCAAAAACTACTCATACTTGGGAACCAGGAAAATGCATCTCGTAAGCCCCAATCACCCCCAAAAAATATCATAATCTCTACAAGAGTCTAAGATTAGAAACAATACATGAGGGACTTTGCCCTGATAGGGAAATTCCTGGGGTTATGGACCTCAGAAAAAGATCTCGTCAAATGGATACAACATTGGGGGAAGCCTAAGGGCCACTATGACCTTCAACTTGGATCAAAGGGACTTTTACAATCATCTTGCACAACTTGGAGGACAAAAACTGAATCTTTGAAGGAGGACCATACTTTTACAACTCGACATGCCTTTTCCTCCACTTCTGGATAGAAAGATTCATCCTGGAAAAGGAAGACTTCACCCATGCCCCAGTTTGGCTAAGACTATATTCTCTCCCATAGGAATTTTGGCTGGAAGAGATTCTCGCATGAATCGACAACACCATTGGCATCTACGTCAAAGCCTCGGAGGTGACTTGACAATGAAGGTACACTTCTTATGCCCACATTTGTGTCTATTTGAACATCTCCAAACCTCTCCTTGGAACCATTACCCTAGATTACCAAGATGACGAATGGTCTCAAACCCTAGACTATGAGCACATTCATTTTCGATGCCAGAAATTCCATGAGAATGGTCATCTCTTTTGTGAATTCCCTCTAAATAACCCCTCTAAACCCTCTTAGGAAGACCCTGAAAAATCCAAGAATGGTTTCACCAAAGTCACGGGCCGACGTAGGTATCAAGCAAAAAAAGGACCCCCCTAGGCCCACCAGGACCCCATACCAAGAACTCCTTGAATCCCTTCAAACCCCGTCAGATATCCCCTCCTCGTCAGCCGAACCTTTGACAACTCCTGCTACCGGCCAAAACCCAACCATTCCTGATCCCCCTGACCCTCTCCCTTCTCAACCACCACCCTCAGAGGCCTCCCTTCCTGCTACCCTCAGACCGGAAATTGGAGACCTAGATATAGACCTGGAAGATTAGGAGCTAGAAGGTATTGATATGGCACACCTAGAGCAAGCCTACCACAAACAACAGTTGTACACCATACCAACAGATCAGCTATGCAAAGTACACAAATTATTTCTTAACTCTTCAGTAGGATGATCAAATTGAACTAGTACAAACCTTGGAATACAAAAAAGGCACCTCGAAGGACCAACGCAATCCCACAAAAGATGAGAAAAAGAGAGGCAGAAAACTAAACATCAACTCATTCAATATGTCGGTAATTTTCTTATCAACTCAGGTCAGATACATCTGATCTCAGATAGTTTCCCTCCCCTCCAACCCTCACTGTCCTCATGAAGATGTTATATTGGAATATAAGGGGCCTCAACGCAAAAAGAAAACAGGGTTTTCTTAGAGAAAGAATAAATAAGGAACAACCTCACATACTTATGTTGCAGGAGACAAAATGTGTGGGAGAGGAAGATTCTTMTACCCTTCAAAATATTTGGAAGCAAGCCCTTCATATGGAATTCGATGCCAAAGGGGCAGCTGGTTGCTTGGCAATGATTTGGAATCCAACCACAGTTTTGTTGGATGACTTCTTTACTTCACAATGGACCATTACAACCTCCTTCCACCTTATTGGTTCRAACAAACAAGGCTACATTACTAATSTCTACGGCCCCACAAGACCAGGAGACAAGGAATCCTTCCTTGATCACTTAGAATGGATAGCCATCCATATAGGCTCCCAAAGATGGGTCGTTGGGGGAGACTTTAACATGATAATAGGACTGGAGGAAAAAAAAGGGGTGCACTCGCACTTTCATAAATGAAAGTGAGAACTTCAACTGTATCATTGGTCTCCTGAAACTCATAGATGTAGAAACAGATAATGGACCCTTCACTTGGTCCAATAGATGCTCAGGGGCTCAACATGTCTCTAACAGACTAGATCATTTCCTCATCTCAAAAGCCATTATGTTGGATGGCCTCACTTAGAATTCCATGATCATCGATACCCTGGGTTTAGATCACTAGTCGATACTACTTTCTATTAATATCAGTGGCACTCTAGGGATAAATCCCTTCCGCTTTGAAAAAGTTTGGTTGACACACCCAAACGTCCAAGATAACATCAATATTTGGTGGGAAGCAATGACCACCCAAATAGGGACTCCTATGTACAGATTCCAACAGAGGCTAAAACACCTCAAACAACATCTGAAATCCTGGAATAAATCCACCTTCGACAACATCTTCCAAGCCTGAGAAGGTCTCAATAAGAAAATGCAAAGCCTTCAACAAAAGATCAGATCTCAAGGCCTTACTGAATCCCTTAAGAAGTAGGAAGCTATACTGAACAACCAGCTTGCAGAACGACGGGCGCAGGAAGAGATACTCTGGAGACAAAAATCCCGCATTCAATGGTTAAAAGAGGGGGGGAAAAACATCAAATTTTTCCACAGATCCATGGTCCAGTGGTGCCAAACAAATCACATTACCCACCTAGTCTCAGAACAAGGAACATAAATTCAACAACATGCATATATAGAAAAGGCGTTGCTCTCTTACTACAAAAACCTTCTAGTGGAGCCCCTAATAGATCATTCGAGGGATATTGAATCTATACTTAAGAACATCCCTAAGGAGGTCACCAAAGAGAAGAATGAAGCACTCATGAGACCAATCACCCAAGAGGAGGTCGAACAATCTCTTAGGGACACCTTGCTAGGCAAGGCTCCTAGGCCAGATGGGTTTACTTTTTATTTCTTCCACAATTGTTGGAGCATCATCCATGAAGATGTGTGGGAAATCATCGAGGATTCAAGAAGATCTGGGCAGGTCCTCCAGGCCCTCAATGCGACTTTTGTCACTCTCATACCCAAAGAGAACAACACCATCTCCCCCTCGCACTTTAGCCCCATTTCCCTCTGCAATGTCATTTACAAACTCTTAACGAAGATTATCGCAACATGCCTTAAACCAATCCTACCGTTCATAATTTCTTCGGAATTATCAGGATACGTGGAGGGCAGACAAATTCTAGACAGTGTTATCCTAGCTCACGAAGTAATCCACTCACTTCACTCGACCAAATCTCAAGGTATGCTTCTAAAACTGGATCTCTCTAAAGATTTTTATAAATTAAGCTAGAGTTACTTAAATTCAACCCTCCTCGCCTTCATCTTTGAGCCCAATTGGGTCTCCTAGATTATCAATCTCACCTCTTCATCCCTGTTCTCCATCCTGGTCAATGGCGTTTCCTCAAAACCCTTCTCTCCCTCAAGAGGAATAAGGAAAGGGGATCCGTTCTCGCCCTTCCTTTTTATAATTCTGGCAAAAGGGCTAAGTAGGACCCTCAAAGTTTCCATCACTAATCACTCCCTCTCTGGTCTCACCCCTCATGATATTTCTCCTCCCATCTCTCACATCCAATTCATGGACCACATTCTTCTAATGGGGGAGTACACTGCTCGAGAAGCTCTTTGCATCAGATCCATCATCAACCTCTTTTGCGAAGCTTCGTGCATGGAGGTGAATCTAGCCAAGTCCCAAGTCTTCTTCTTTAATACACCAATCGAGATCCAAAATCATCTCATGCATTTACTGGGTTTTACTCGTAGTGTCCTCCCTTCTGTCTACCTAGGTATCCCCCTTATTGATAACCCGCTAAGAAACTTATCTTGGGATTCCCCGCTGTCCATCTTCTAAAAGAAACTCTCCATGTGGACCTTTTGTTCCCTTAATTTGCCTGGTTGCCTCATCCTTCTTAAATCAATCCTACAGGCCCTTCCTGTTTACGCTTTCTCTACTTTAGCTTCCCTAAACTTCATCCTCAACACCATAATAAATATCCAAAGAAGATTTCTTTGGCGGGGAACTAAAGATGGGTGCAAAATGACCTTGTTAAGATGGATACTACTCAGAGACCTTGGCCTCAGAGACCCATGTATACTCAACAAGGTCCTCAGTGATAAATTTGGTGGTGATGGATAAAGAAACCCCAATACCCATGGGCACGCCTTTGGAGGAAAAAATACACTCCTTCAACCTCGTAAAGGGAGCTCATCAGGTGGAATGGTCATAGCCCTAGCTCACTCATATGGAATGCGACCAGGAACAATAGGGGACTCATCATAGAACACGCTTTCTAGGAGCTGCAAAGTGGGACTTCAACTCTCTTCTGGAGTGGCTCCTGGAAACAACTCCCAACCCTAAATACAGATCCAAGGTTGAGCGCCTTCATCTCCTACACGACTGAAGCAAACCTCCTCAAAGTGTCAGACTTCTAGAATCCCAAGGTTACAAGGGAAATCTGGTGCACCTGGAAAAACTCCTGCGAGACCCTGAACATCCCCGTTGATTTAAGTCTTCAACCTCTGCAGGAACATCATGAATCCAGAAAAATTTTAAGTCAAAAAGGGGATGACATCGTTAGATGGGGATAGACCTCCACGGGCACCTTCAATATTCAAGAAGCCTACCACTTAAGATCTGGTCACAACTCCTTAGTAAGAGGAGAGATCTAAGGCAAGATATGGGAAGCAAAATCATGGCCAAAAATCAACACCTTCCTATGGCTAGCTGCTCACAAAAACATTATCACTTGGGATAACTTAAGGAAAAGGGGTTTCATTGGTCCTTCCTGGTGTCAGTTATGTGGCTTAGAAGAGGAAACTCAAAACCATCTCCTCAATCTGTACACTTATAGTTCGTGCATCTGGGATCATAGCATCAGCCTTATGAGAACCATAGACATGAACCTCTTAGGTATCCAGGAAACTTTAGCAGGATGGCGAACCTCGATCTTTCAATCCCCCATCCTTAGCAGAATCTGGCAGCTCTTACCGGGATTCATTCTTTGGAAAATTTGGAAGGAGTGGAATAGACAAATCTTCAACTCAGTTGCTCGGAATTGGCAGGAAGTCTGGACTACAATCTATTCCAATATCAAGGAAACAATATTTTTGTATCCTTGGATGGTGCATGACTTAAACTGCCCACCAAATGAGCGTCACATTCTTAATTCTTGGCATCTCAATTTCCATCCCCCCCCGGCCAGCTCCTCCACTCTCGTCAGTCGTAAGCCAAGCCCCGCTCAATGGGAGGCTCCGCACACAGGATACCACATATTAAATTTTGATGGGGCATCCAAAGGGAATATGGTACCTGCAGGATTCAAAGCAGTCATCCACAATAACAAAGGGGATATCCTCCACATCATCATTGGAAATCTTGGGCACAACACCAACAAAGCTGCAGAAATATGGGGACTTCTCTATGGCCTTCAAGTGGCCAAAGTTCAAGCTCTCTTTCCCATCATTGCAGAAGGTGATTCACAAATTGTCTTAAATCTCCTCTCACATCTCCTCAATGGGGCAGACCCATAGAAAATATCTCCAAGATGGAGACTTATGAATGGGCTTCTCCGAATCAAATCCATCCTCCAGCCTCACTAGGTTATGTTGGCAAATATTGAACAAGCAACGAATGTGTATTGATGGTTGTTGTCATTGATGGCAACAGCGGAGATGGTAGGATAAGAAGGATAAAACCCTTTAAGGATTCGAGGAGAATAAGCTCAGGAGGCATAGCGCTCTTTTACGGGCAAGGAGCACAGGAAAGAGACTGAGAGCCGTCGGATCTCACTCGAAAATCCCGACAGCTGCTGGATCGGGAGAAACTGCGCAGATGTTAAGTGCAGTTGTTGGCGTGGAGAAG
>JASDQU010100817.1:193014-224575 GCA_032191745.1 Picea mariana | reverse complement strand
ATGAAGTTGGTCCTAGAGAACCTTTCTTTTCTTCCTTGATGTTTGGTTTGACTTTATTTTGTTCTTGAGCACTATTGCATTGATGTGAACTTGCCAAGTCCCATGAGGCGGTTGCCTTTCTAAACATGTTCAAGTTGAATGAATCCAAGGCCTTAGGAACTTAGAGTTGAGCTTGGGAAATCTGGTAGTTATAAATAGTTTCTCTTAGAATTCTAAGTATTATGAAAATACTATGGTAGAATTTTAAGTACTATGAAAATATTATAGTAGAATAGGATAGTATTATGGTAGAATTTTAAGTACTATGAAAATATTATGGTGAGTTTTAAGTACTGTGAAAATATCAAGTAGGTGTTTAGAATATTTGGAGTTTTTTTTCAAATTTATGGTCGTGATCATGATTTCTTATGCTTATGATTTGAAGTAAGTTGTGTGATTTAAATTAATATTTCAATTGAATTGGAAATAGATATTGTAATACATTTTTATGCCAAATCCAAGGTTTTTAGAATGTGGTGTTGAGCCTTTCTAGAATTCTAAGTATTGTGAAAATATAAAGTTTTTAGTACTTGAATATCTATGAGTTTGTTTTCAACTTTATGGCAATGCCCATATTATCTTGTGGTTATGATTTGAAGTGAGTCATATAGTTTAAAATAGCATTGCAATTGAGTTGGAAGTCGATGCTTCTAATACATTATGCATGTTAGTCTTCCATAGTCTTTCTTTGCACTGAATAAGAAGTACTTGGGTTAGAGAAATTACATTTTGAATATAGAATCGTCTTCAATGCCTTTTAATCGTTATGCGTTGTTCACTTTATGTTGGACTAAAAATGAGTCTTGATATTATAATAATAATGAAGTTCGCTTGCACACATGGTTAGCTTGGTGCTTCTCTGTTTCAACTTTCGATTATATTTTGAACCTTAGTATGCTATTTAGAATTTTTAAGAATCTCCACACATGACCCACAATTAATTTAGGTGGTTGAAGTTTCAAGTATGTTGGAAGATGATTGATTCATAGAAGATTTTGAAATGTTCTCCGGAATGATTCCACACAAAACTAAGTGTGGTGTAGTGACATTTGCTAGGCTAAGGGCTTTTGAAGGGGTTTCCCAGCCATATGACAAGAAGGAGAGAATGGTTGTTCCAAATACTCTGAAGAAAGAAAGTATGGTGTACTTTCATATTTTATCTTATGATTTCCCTATTATTTGTATATATGATTCTTAAGATAAACATTTTTTTTTATTTGTGCAGAGAGCTATAAACCCCATTTCCACATTATCATCATTAAACTCATCTTGTTGGGATTTGAGCATGGACCGCATGCTTGGCGACCAATGCACAGTGGATGTATCTATGGTTACTTGAACATATTGGATTATATGTCATTTATATGTTTGATTTAGAGTTTAAAATGATTCAACACTAAATATTGCATTTTAGAAGATGTGACTTAACTTGTTCCATTTCACAAATATATCCTTTACATTTTAGAATAATTTGCATACTTTGTCTCTACACAATGTTGAGGATTCAACTAGATCACAAGTATTGAAGGATTTCCAACATCATTGACATTGTTAGGGTAATGCTTTATGTGCTACATTTCTTAATTTTTTTTCAATTGGATTTGTGTATTTTAGAGCGATGGTTACATTCTACACTATAGTGTTCAGTCTTTTCTTTGCCGATATGCTATGTAGGAATGCGAAGAGAGGAGAAAAACAAAGGCTCAGGTATCATATGAGAGAAGGAAGCAATAAAAAAAATTGAGATCAAAAGTTGTGGAGTTGGTTGTAAAGTAGATTTTCCCAGAGATACAATAAAATCCATCTTTGTCAATCATTGGATTTGTAACGAAGATTGGGACAATAACTTGCCGGTAAATTGTAATTTTTGTGACCGCTAAAGTGGGTATAGAACATGCCGAGGACAGATGGTAATTTTCATGGTGAAAAGTGTTTGTTATTTGCTGAATGATTATTGGACCAAAAAGCTTTAAATAATAATTTAAAGTTTCAAACATATAAAATGTTTTAAATTTATCACTTCGGCATTCTATTAGCCCATTAGGTTATTTTAAAATATATATTATTATTATTATAAAATTTTAATATGGTGATTTAAAGTAATATAATACTTTATAATTAAATATTTCATCTAACCTAATCTTTTGACCAATTGTAATACATCATCATATATGATCATGTAAGATGTTAATAAAAAATATTTTAACGGAAAATTCTATATCTTTTGACCAATTGTAATACATCATCATATATGATCATGTAAGATGTTAATAAAAAATATTTTAACGTAAAATTTTATATCTTACAAAGGTTTAAAGGTTTATGTGGTGTTTATTTTTATGTAGGGTATATAATATGTTTTTATATATAAGAAATGAAAATATAATATAATTTTAATATTATATTTATTTATTTTATTTTATTAATTTTAAATAAATATCATAAAACAAAAATTTATTTGCTTTGAAGTATAAAAGCATCTATTTTAATGTTAAAATATATAAATGATATATTTATTAATAAAAAAATTTATTAAAATTATTTTAAAATTCATGTTCAACATAATTTAAGTGATTTTTTTTTTTTTTAATTTAATTGGGAATATAATCATCAAATTATTAAATTGATATTCATAATTAATTCTTAAATTGATTTTTTTAATTAGAAACAAGGTAATTTTTAGTATCAAAATGGTTATAACATAGTTAAACAATACTAATAAATCATACATAATGTCCTCAATTTCAAGCTATCTATATAGGTCCAAAAAAAAATATAGAGTTTACATATATTTACTGGCAAAATTTCCCATTTCTTGCTACTACAATATATTTTATAAAAGATCCCTAAAATATTGATAACCTTATAAAACATAAACTAGCAGAAAATATGACAGCTTGTGGTCTCTTCTAGGCCTATTTTAGTATGAACTGATCCATGTTCTATGATCTCCAAATCTTCAATATGTGGGTGCACTATATCATATTCCTTTTGTTTCCCTTGACTAAACAATTGTTGGTTAGAAGCCCCGATTGAGAATCTTTGTGCAAATTATCCACCATATTATTTATCATATTTCATTATGCCTCAAGAATGGCAAGTTGAAGCTTAACCTGAATTAGAGTAATCATAACAACTTCAATTTGAGAGATACATTATTGTTCATAATCATGAAATTTAGAAGTGAGAGAGAAAATGGATGAACTATGTTTCCTTGAATCATTTCTTCATGTGTCTTGAGAATTCCCCCATAGTTCTTGCCAATCACAATCATCCATGTTGTACAAATCAAACCCCGAAGACAAATTTTTTTTGACTCTTTGCAATGTTACAGGCCCACAATCTTGAACCTACAAGTGCTTGGTGAAAGCCGACACAGAGCTCAGGGAAAATCCCCCAATACCCATGTACAATCGAATCTTAGAGTAACAACATCCACAACTAGACACCCAAAGTAGAAATAAGACTAGGGTATGAAGCTTAAGACTCATGAATTAAGCACCTACACCCTTAATCCCCGAGTGCTTAAGCTTGTGTAAGGCAACCTTGGGTCACATCGAGTTTATTTCCTTACCTTGAGGGAGGGACTGTCGTGTGAAAGACATGTGGCATAGTAAATTCATGGTACTTGTCATGAATTGACCATTAACCCATAACTGCCCCAATTTTAAACTTATTACCTTATTGGCTAACAAATCAACTTGGCGATTATAATCCCGTAAAACTTGGTGGAAAGAGGTTTTTTGGATTCTTGTGGCCTTGAGCTTAAACTAGTATAGAGGCAAGTTTGTAATCAGTTAGAAGGACTTTCTTGTGCACCAACTTGATAATTATACTAGAGTCTCCTACTATTGTTAATGATTGAATTTGTGTTTCCATTGCTAATCTCAACCCCTAGAGTAATGCATACACTTATGCCTAGTTATTAGACAAACTCCCCAATCCCCATGCATAGGATAATTCAATTTTTCTTCTAAGATCAATAAGAATCATTTGCACATATCACCCCTTAATTTTCAGATTGATATTACAAATAATTGTCTTTTCATTGTTTTTATAGAATGGTTAGTAGATTTGTTGATTTGCATTAAATTGATATCAAATATTAATACATATATTAAAATAATTATCATTGTCGAACAAAATCTTCACAATATATATTTATACATACAATAAAGTAATTAGTATTGTGGAACAAAATCTCTTATATAGTATAGGTAACAATTAAGGTATAAAATCATATCATTATTAATGTTAATTTTATAGTGAAATTGGTGGTATCACATTCTGTTGGAATTGAATTAAATTTATTGCACTAGATAAGTGAGGTGTATTGTACAATCCAGTATTGAAGAGATTGTAACGTTCATCTCATGTTTGTAATGTTGAAGTAAGCATATGCCGACCTAATATAATATGTTATACAAAACTAAATATATGGTAATAATAAATATAATGTAAACAAAATGATAATCGATCACAAATATTTATATATAAAAATAACACTACAAAAATAAAATGTATCAACTATTATATAAAGAGGAATATGGTGCAATTTTGTTTGGCACCATTTCTTGTTTTTTTTTTTTTATCAACCCACATTATTAACGACGAGTTGCATAATGTGTGTGTGTGTGTGTGTGTGTGTGTGTGTGTGTGTGTGTAAAACACACCAACGTAAAAAACTATAGATTTCTTAAGCATTGTGATATTTACATCTTAACTATTTTTTGAATCATTCCCAGTACTTAATAAATCTGAAGTTAAGATGAATCTACATTAAACAACCAAATTATAAACTCTATATCATCAACAATATTAATATTAATCTAAAATAAAAAATAATGATATCACATTCCCTAAATTGGTTTTATTATATTCATTTTAGGTGATCATAAAATTCACTCGCTTGTAGGCATTATACATGTGTGTACTCCTTTGTGATATATTTGTATAGAGATGAGAAATAAACATGATAACAAAAAGAGAGATATAAATACATAAATAATTTGATCAATATTTATTTATTTTTAAAGATATACATTCTATTTTTGAATGGTTGGTTGAGGGATTGGAAAAGATAGACTTTCTTTTTTCTAATTTCTTTAAATTTAATGAAGGGATTCATAGTTAAGGAATTTTTTTTTTTACTCTAAACATTTTTCTTCTTATGAATTGGATAGATACATTTTTCCATCTGTGGATTTGAATTCTTTGATTCCTGATGTCTCTCCATGTCACATGAAGGGTTTTTAACCATGACTCCCTACATAAAAGGTAAGACACATAGTCCATATTCACATCACAACCCACGAAGAGAGGACTTAATGCTTTAGTTCATGTTGCACTCAATCACTATACATGTTTTTTTGGAGTTTCCTTTGGAGATTTCTTCTCTAATGGTCATCATATTTTGGGGTTATTGTGTTTAACTTTTTTCCCTAAAGAGATTACAGTTGTTGAACATGAATCTTGCAAGTGCCCTAACTATTACCAAATCCTACTTTAAAAATTTATATTCATATGATCTATGTAATGTATATATGGAGGATATATGGAGTATCTAGGGAGATATCCAAGGGGGATAATTAATGTAATGTGATCATAATCATGGAATAAGCTCACTAGGTAGCTATAATGAATAATATAATAATGAGGGGTAGTTGGCATAGACCCAAAAGAATACTCATTAGAAAGTACATATACACATGAGTGTCATTGTATTGGAGGTGTTGAGGATTGTATCATAGAAAGAATGGCTTGTGGAGTTATTCATTACATAAATATCATTTGATGGTGTTACCTTACCATAAGGGTTCTCTCTCTATTGTTGTGTTGTGTATTGTGTCGATGTATTTTGTTATTACCAAGTCAATGGTTTATCTTTTATATTTTATCTACTAAGTTTATTCCAAGTGGTAACTGAGCTCTACTTTGGGAAAGAAACTAGAAGATTTTTTTATTTTTAAATATTTTTCAAGGAAAAAATAGGCCCGCAACACTCAAATCCACTCATGTATATTTCTACATAGAAAATAAAGAAAACAATTGTAGATCTAAGTTCCTCTAAAAAAATATTGAATTTCAAAAAACAAAAACAAAAAAAAAGTTCAATTTGGAGCCCAAGAATTGAAGATATCGTTCATTAAAAATCAACCATTTTAGGGTTTTTTTTCTTTTTCTTTTATGGATGTGACTCTATTCATAGTAGATAAATCTTGATAGGCTACTCATACTGAAGCCACACCAAATCCAAGTGAAATATAACTTTAGTAGCTTCAATTTGACATATTATATGATATACTTTTAGTATTTTTGAGGAAGTTACAACCATTTCAAATATTTGTCTCAAAACTCTAGTTGCACAAATGAGCTCCATTGATCTGGTTTCTCGAACATTTAATAACCAGGTTTGACTTCCCTTATGTTTTAGTGTTTGATAATGCATCTTATTTTTATTCATTAAAATTGATTAAATTTGCACTAGAGAAGGGAATCATTGTTTTGATATTGAACCAATTATTATCCTCAAGGGAATGGGGTAGTTGAGTCTACAAATAAAAATCTCATCTAAATTTTGAGAGAGACTATTATTGTTCATCATCAAAACTGGCACAATGCTCTCCCAAATTCGCTTTGGTAGATCAAGTCACTCTCAAAGCTACTTTAGGTACATCTCTTTATTTCTTGGTGTATGGTGGAGAACCCATCCCTCCTTTGAATGTTTTCTTGCATTTTCTTCAACTATATCAATCCTCCAAAGGGAAGAATTCCTAAGCCCTTCAAAATAGGATAGATACATTTCTTAGATTCCAAGAAGAGCATGAGAAGGCTAAAATGAAATTGTGGTTCAACAACAAATTGTTAAATGTTGGTTTGACAAGGATTCATCCATAAGTAAGAATTTTGAAATAGGAGATTTGGTTCTTAAATGGGACAAACCAAATGAGCCTACATATAAACATTTGAGATTTGTCCCTTTTAGGTGGCTGAAAAACCCTTTGTAGGGGGTTTTTGAAGAACCCAACTATTGGAAATCTAAGCTATAATTGGTTCTTGAAAGTTATATTATCTTTTTCAAAATGAATTATGTATAAATAATAATCATTCAAAAATTCATGGTTTTGCCTAATGTGTCACCATTTGTTGAACCCTAAAAAACACCCCAAGTTTTACATAAAACTTGGGGACCCACTTTTCTTTGATAAGACTAAATGTTTATTCTCTTTGAAGGATTCCTTTGATTTCTTTGATTTCCTATGACTTAGTTTTGTTTTTCCTCCCTAGGTTGAATTGTTGTTATGTACCTTATTGATTTCGTCATTTGTATTTCATTGCCAAAGTGTCTAAACTACTAAGTTGATTTATTGGTTGGGCCCAATTAGCAATCAAGCCCAGTCTTTTATTTAATTCTTTATATTTTCCCTTTGGTTTCAAAAGTATGCTCTATCTCTAGATCAGTTCACCTAGCATGAAATGTTTCTATACTTTATTGATTTTTAAAGCAGTCTTGATTTTCAAATTGGACCTATCTTTCTTTCCATGATCGTCCTTCTCAATTTCAAGGGGGGAATATATGGAGTTAAATGTATATGATATGACCCCAAGGTGGGGAATATATGGGATTAAATATATATGAAATGGAGTAAATGTATATGTAGTAGTGGTCAGCCTAAAAAAGGGGCTACATGTGCAATGTGTGAATGGGTATATATGAGATCATGTAGTCATTACCAAGGAACATGTGATTTGGATGTATGAATGTATTGGGGTATTTGGAGGAGGTTATTCTATTCTTTAATAAGTTATTGTGTAACTTATTTCTCTTATATTTATTGGAGTTGTTATCCATGCTCACTCTTGGTGTACATGGTGTGTACTCTAATTTATTATGCTATTTTAAGGTTTTGGTACTTAACATTTGATTTCAAAGCATGCAATCCTCAAGTTTGGCTCTTCAAATTAGACATCTTGGTATTTTCACTATAATGTCTTTGGGAGGGAGTTTTAGATATGATTTTTTTTGTGAGCGTAAGGATAAATATCAAAGTACCTATGAAATGTTTTTTAGGTTATGGTTCCCTATACTTTAGGAAATAAAGATAGTGAAAATTAGGGTTTTTACTAGCCCTGAAACTAGTCTGAAACAAGTGTTCTTGGTAAAACTGTCATAATTTTTTTGGAGGAATATCAAATAGATAAATTTTTAATATCTTGAGAATGCATAGTTTAATACTTTTGGTAAGAAACTACCTGATTGGATTAGTATCAACTTTGTAGTTGACGAGACTAGGGTTTCAAATTCGAACCTAACGCACACCGACCTTTCTCTTGCTGATGTGGCCATGGATGCCGGGGGGGGGGCTTCGGCCCCCTCCTACAGTTCCGTCACTGCCAAGGAGCAAGGCTCCAACCATTCCAAACAACTGAACTTCGAACTCTCGGATGGAATGCAACAGATCATTTGGGAGGAAGAAATGTAGAAGGAGAAGCCTATGGAAATCGACCCAAAATATAACCACTCGAAAACTACTCATACTTGGGAACCAGGAAAATGCATCCTGTAAGCCCCGATCACCCCAAAAAATATCATAAGCTCTCCAAGAATCGAAGATTAGAAACAATACATGAGGGACTTTGCCCTGATAGGGAAATTCCTAGGGTTATGGCCCTCAGAAAAAGATCTTGTCAAATGGATACAACATTGGTGGAAGCCCAAGGGCCACTATGACCTTCAACTTGGATCAAAGGGATTTTTACAATCATCTTGCACAACCTGGAGGAAAAAAACTGAATCTTTGAAGGAGGACCATACTTTTACAACTCGACAGGCCTTTTTCCCCACTTCTGGATAGAAAGATTCAGCCTGGAAAAGGAAGACTTCACCCATGCCCCGGTCTGGCTGAGACTATACTCGCTCTCACAGGAATTTTGGCTGGAAGAGATTCTCGCATGAATCGACAACACCATTGGCATCTACGTCAAAGCCTCGGAGGTGACTCGACAATGAAGGTACACTGGTTATGCCCACATTTGTGTCTATTTGAACATATCCAAAACTCTCCTCGGAATCATTACCCTAGATTACCAAGATGATGAATGGTCTCAAACCCTAGATTATGAGCACATTCCTTTTCGATGCCAGAAATTCCACGAGCATGGTCATCTCTTCTGTGAATTCCCTCTAAATAACCCCTATAAACCCTCTCAGGAAGACCCTGAAAAATCCAAGAACGGTTTCACCCAAGTCACGGGCTGACGCAGGTATCAAGCAAAAAAAAGGACCCCCCCCCGCCCCCCAGGACCCCATACCAAGAACTCCTTTGAATCCCTTCAAATCCCATCAGATATCCCCCCCTCTTCAGCCGACCCTCTGAAAAATCCTGCTACTGGCCAAAACCTAACCATCCCTGATCCCCCTAACCCTCTCCCTTCTCAACCACCACCCTCAGAGGCCTCCCTTCCTGCTACCCTCAGACCGGAAATTGGAGACCTATATATAGACCTGGAAGATCAGGATCTAGAAGGTATTGATATGGCACACCTAGAGAAATCTTACCACAAACAACAGATGTACACCATACCAACAGATCAACTACGCAAAGTACACAAAGTATTTCTCAACTCTTTAGTAGGATGATCAACTTGAACCAATACAAATCTTGGAATACAAAAAAGGCACCTTGAAGGACCAACGCAATCCCACAAAAGATGATAAAAAGAGAGGCAAAAAACCAAACATCAACTCATTCATTATGTCGGTAATTTTCTTGTCAACTCAGGTCAGATACATCTGATCTTAGATAGTTTCCCTCCCCTCCAACCCTCATCATCCTCATGAAGATGCTATATTGGAATATAAGGGGCCTCAATGCAAAAAGAAAACAAGGTTTTCTTGGAGAAAGAATAAAGAAGGAACAACCTGACATACTTATGTTGTAGGAGACAACATGTGTGGGAGAGGAAGCTTCTTCTACCCTTCAAAATTTTTGGAAGCAAGCCCTTCATATGGAATTCGATGCCAAAGGGCCAGCTAGTTGCTTGACAATGCTTTGGAATCCAACCACAATTTTGTTGGATGACTTCTTTACTTCACAATGGGCCATTACAACCTTCTTCCACCTTATTGGTTTGAACAAACAAGGCTACATTACTAATTTCTATGGCCCCACAAGACTGGGAGACAAGGAAGCCTTCCTCGATCACTTAGAATGGATACCCATCCATATAGGCTCCCAAAGATAGGTCATTGGGGGAGACTTTAACATGATAACAAGACTGGAGGAAAAAAAGGGGGGCACTCACACTTTTGGAAATGAAAGTGAGAACTTCAACTGTATCATTGGTCTCCTGAAACTCATATATGTAGAAATAGATAATGGACCCTTCACTTGGTCCAACAGATGCTCAGGGGCTCAACATGTCTCTAGCAGACTAGATCGTTTCCTCATATCAAAAGCCATTATGTTGGATGGCCTTGCTTGGAATGCCATGGTCATCGATACCCTGGGTTTAGATCACTGGTCGATACTACTTTCTATTAACATTAGTGGCACCCCAGGGATAAATCCCTTCTGCTTTTAAAAAGTTTGGTTGACACACCCAAAATTCTAAGCTAACATCAAGATTTTGTGGGAAGCAATGACCATCCAAACAGGGACCCCTATGTATAGATTACAACATAGGCTAAAAAACCTCAAACAACATCTGAAATCCTAGAATAAATCCACCTTCGAAAACATCTTCCAAGCTTGGTAAGGTCTCAATAAGCAAATGCAAAGCCTCCAATAGAATATCAGATCTCAAGGCCTTATTGAATCCATTAAGAAGTAGGAAGCTATACTGAACAACCAACTCATAGAATGATGGGTGCAGGAAGAGATACTCTGGAGACAAAAATCCTTCATTCAATGGTTAAAAGAGGGGGGAAAAACCATCAAATTTTTCCACAGATCCATGGTCCAGAGGTGCCAAACAAATCACATTACCCACCTAGTCTTAGAACATGGAACATAAATTCAACAACATGCAGATATAGAAAAGGAGCTTCTCTCTTACTACAAAAACCTTTTAGAGGAGCCCCTAATAGATCATTCGAGGGATATTGAATCTATACTCAAGAAAATCCCCAAGGAGGTCACCAAAGAGAAGAATGAATCACTCATGAGACCGATCACCCAAGAGGAGGTCGACCAATCTCTTAGGGACACCCTGCTGGGCAAGGCTCCTGGGCCAGACAGGTTTACTTTTGTTTTCTTCCACAATTGTTGGAGCATCATTTGAAAAGATGTGTGGGAAATCATTGAGGATTCAAGAAGATCTAGGCAGGTCCTCCAGGCCCTCAATGTGACTTTTGTCACTCTCATACCCAAAGAGAACAACACCACCTCCCCCTTGCACTTCAGGCCCATTGCCCTCTGCAATGTCATTTACAAACTCTTAACGAAGATTATCGCAACATGCCTTAAACCAATCCTACCATTCATAATTTCTCTGGAACTATCAGGATACGTGGAGGGAAGACAAATTCTAGACAGTGTTATCCTAGCTCACGAAGTAATCCACTTGCTTCACTTGACCAAATCTCAAGGTATGCTCCTAAAACTGGATCTCTCTAAAGATTTTTATAAATTAAGCTGGAGTTACTTAAATTCAACCCTCCTCACCTTCGTCTTTGAGCCCAATTGGGTCTCCTAGATTGTCAATCTCACCTCTTCATCCTTGTTCTCCATCCTGGTCAATGGAATTTCCTTGAAACCCTTCTCTCCTTCAAGAGGAATAAGGCAAGGGGATCCGCTCTTGCCCTTCCTTTTTATAATTCTGGCAGAAGGGCTAAGTAGGACCCTCAAAGATTCCATCACTGATCAATCCCTCTCTAGTCTCACCTCTCAAGATATTTCTCCTCCCATCTCTCACAGCCAATTCATGGACCACATTCTTCTAATGGGGGAGTCCACTGTTCGAGAAGCCCTCTGCATCAGAACCATCATCAACCTCTTTTGCGAAGCTTCGGGCATGGAGGTGAATCTAGCCAAGTCCCAAGTCTTCTTCTTTAATACGCCAATCGATATCCAAAATCATCTCACACATTTACTGGGTTTTACTCATAGTGTCCTCCCTTCTGTCTACCTGGGTATCCCCCTTATTGATAACCCACTAAGAAACCTATCTTGGGATTCCCTGTTGTCCAGCTTCCAAAAGAAACTCTCCATGTGGACCTTTTGTTCCCTTAATCTTCTTGGTTGCCTCATCCTTATTAAATCAATCCTACATGCCCTTCCTGTTTATGTTTTCTCTGCTTTAGCTTCCTTGACCTTCATCCTCAACACCATAATAAATATCCAAAGAATATTTCTCTGGCAGAGAACTAAAGAAGGGTGCAAAATGACCTTGGTAGGCTAGAAAAAAGTATGCAAACCAAAGAACGCAGGGGGCCTTGGCCTTAGAGACCCATCTCTACTCAACAAGGTCCTCAGTGATAAATTTGGTGGTGATGGATAAAGAAACCCCAAGACCCATGGGCATGCCTTTGGAGGAAAAAATACACTCCTTCAACCCCGTAAAGGGAGCTCATCAGGTGGAATGGTCATAGCCCTTTCTCACTCATCTAGAACATGGCCAGGAACAATAGGGGACTCATCATAGAACACACTTTCTAGGAGCTGCAAAGTGGGACTTCAACTCTCTTCTGGAGTGACTCCTGGCAACAACTCCCAACCCTAAATACAGATCCAAGGTTGAGCTCCTTCATCCCCTACACGACTAAAGCAAACCTCCTCAAAGTGTCGGACTTATGGAATCCCGAGGTTACAAGGGAAATCTAGCGCATCTAGAAAAACTCCCATGAGGCCCTAAACATCCCCATTGATTTAAGTCTTCAACCTTTGTAGGTTCATCTCGAATCCAGGAAAATTTCAATTCAAAAAGGGGATTACATCCTCAGATGGGGACACACCTCCACGGGCACCTTCAATATTCAAGAAGCCTACCACTTAAGAGGTGGTCACAACTCCTTAATAAGAGAAGAGATCTAGGGCAAGATATGGGAAGCAAAATCATGGCCAAAAATAATCACCTTCCTATGGCTAGCTACGCACAACAACATCATCACTTGGGATAACTTAAAGAAAAGGGGTTTCATCGGTCCTTCCTGGTGTCAATTATGTGGCTTAGAAGAGGAAAATCAAAACCATCTCCTCAATCTGTGCACTTACAGTTCGTGCATCTAGGATCATAGCGCCAGCCTTATGAGAACCACAGACAGGAACCACCTAGGTATCCAGGAAACTTTAGTATGATGGCGAAGCTCGATCTTTCAATCCCCCATCCTCAACAGAATCTGGCAGCTCTTACCGGGATTCATTCTTTGGAAAATTTGGAAGGAGTGGAATAGACGAATCTTCAACTCAGTTGCTCGAAATTGGCAGGAAGTCTAGACTACAATCTATTCCAATATCAATGAAACAATATTTTTGTATCCTTGGATGGAGCAGGACTTAAACTGCCCACCAAATGAGCATCACATCCTTAATTCTTGGCATCTCAATTTCCATCCCCCCCCTGCCATCTCCTCCACTCTCGTCAGTCGTAATCCAAGCCCCACTCAATGGGAGGCTCCACACACAGGATGTCACAAATTAAATTTTGATGGGGCCTCCAAAGGGAATATGGGACCTGCAGGATTCAGAGCAGTCATCCACAACAAAAAAGGGGATATACTCCAAATCATCGCTGGAAATCTTGGGCACAACACCAATAATGCTGCAGAAATATGGGGACTTCTCTGTGGCCTTCAAGTGGCCAAAGTTCAAGCTCTCTTCCCCATCATTGCAGAAGGTGATTAGAAAATTGTCTTAAATATCCTCTCACATATCCTCAATGGGGAATACCTAGAGAAAATCTCTCCAATATGGAGACTTATGACTGGGCTTCTCTGAATCAAATCCATCCTCCAACCTGACTGGGTTATCCTTCCTTCTCATTTCCGAAGATCGACATATCAAGTTGTTGATTTGCTGGCCAATACTGGAGTCAATCTGGAGGAAGAAGACTTCTCATGATCCTCCACCTCAAATTCCTCCCATCCAATAGTTATTACCTGTAGAAACATATCCAACACCAAGGACCGGCCCTTGGATGGGGAGCTTCCAGGCTTAGCATGAGGACAGACCACGGGATGGCCAACACCAAGAAGAGCGAGGAGAGGGAGAATAGATCCAAGATGTTAGTTCTGAGCGAATGGAATTAAGAGCTCAAGACTTAACCTTTTGGAAGAGTATAAGAGAGAGGACTCACAAAGTCCAAAAGTTTTGAAAGATCGGGGTTTCAGACCTCGGAAGACTGGCAAGAAGAAGCGCGAAAACCTACGAAGCCAAAATTCACGAGGTCATCAGGTCATCAAGACCGTTGATTTGGAGTTTGGGAGTCAGAAGGAAAGAAGGGAGTCATACTCCAAAGTCCTGACTCGCGAAGTCCCACATCACGAAGTTCAGAAGTCTAAAAATCGCGAAGTTCCGAAGTCACGAGGTATCGAAGACCCGAAGTCGTGAGGTCGCGAAGTCCCAAAATCGTGAGGTCGCGAAGTCTTGAGGTCGTGAGGTCGCAAAGTCGTGATGGGCCGAAGTCCCGACGTTCCGAAATTCGAATAGGTGAACTAGACCATTGGATTGCGGAGAGTCATGGGCCGTTGATCTGATGAGCATGGAGTTCAGAATTCAGGAATGGGGAGAAACGAGGGGAGACACTTCCCAACCCCGAGAAATGTGAAGTCCAGAAGCGCAAGCTCTTGTGAGATTTATTTTTCTTTAACATGATGTCCTGCATGGCATCATAGTCTATTTTGTATGTTTTGTTCTTATCTTTGTATGGTAGTGGTGATTTCCCAGAAGGGCACAACTGCCACACATATTTAGGAACTACAGAAAGTTGTAACTTTCTTGTCAGGACTCAATACAATCTCTAACTTACAAAAAAAATAAAAAAAATACTTGTGGTAAAAATTTCAATTTTTTTCACTATACTTTTTAATTTACAGGCTATGGAAGTTAGGGTTTTTTACTACTCCTAAAACTAGTCAAAAACATGCGTTATAGGTAAAACAATCATCCAATTATATAAAGATCTAAATTGAGTGCCACTTGTTCCATTGGAAAGAGAAAAGATAATATTGTTTTAGGTACAAATTCCAGAATCATGTATTTTTTTAACATGTGACATGTCATACAATTTCGCTCTCTAGAAAGGGCTAAAAATCAACAAGTTTTCGGAAAGTTACCATAAGTTTCACTTGGAACATCAAAATTTGGTCAAATCTGTGACATTGCAGAGAACGACATATTAGAATACTAAGCCAAAATTTCAGACTCGTAAGGGCCAAAATTTCAAATATACATTAGGAAAAAAGTATCTATTACCAAATCCTACTTTAAAAAGTTTTATTCTTGTGATCTATGTAATGTACCTATGGAGGTATCCAAAGGGGATAATTTATGTAATGTGGCCATAATCATGGAATAGGATCACTAGGTAGCTATAATGAATAATATAATAATCATGGGTAGTTGGCATAGACCCCAATTAATACTCACGAGAAAGTACATATACACATGAGTATCATTGTATTGGAGACGTTGAGGATTGTATTGTATCAATCATGTCTTGTGGAGTGATTCCTTCCATAAGGATTATTTGATGGTGTTACTTTACCTTAAGGGTTCTCTCTCTATTATTGTGTTTTCTATTCTATGGATTTATTTTGTTATTCTCAAGTCAAGGTTTTATATTTTATCTACTGATTTTACTCTAAGTGGTATCTAAGCTCTGTTTTGAGAAAGAAAATGGAAGATTTTTTTAATTTTTATAGATTTTTCAAGGAAAAAATATGTAAGTAACACTCAAATCCATTCATGTAGATTTCTACATATAATTTAAAGAAAACAATTGTAGATTCTCGGTTCCTCTCAAAATCATATTAAATTAAAAAAAAATGTTCAAATTGGAGCCCATGAAGTGAAGATATCGTTGATTCAAAATCAACCATTTTAGGTTTTTTTTTTTTTTTTTCCTATTGTGGACGTGACTTTATTCTGAGTATTGCAGAGTAGATAAAAATTGACAAGTTATTCATGTTGAAGCCAAACCAAATTGAAGTGAAAGAGAACTTTAGTAGCTTCAATTTGGCATATATATGATATACTTCTAATATGTTTGAGGAAGTTACAACCATTTCGTATTGTTTCCTTGAGACCCTAGCTACAAAAAGGATATCCATTGATCTAGTTTATCGAAAATTTATTAGCAAGGTTTGACTTCCCTTATGTTTTAGTGTTTAATAAGCATCTTATTTTTCTTCATTAAACTTGATTAAATTTTCACTAGAGAAGGGAATATTTTTTTATATTGAGCCAATTACTATCCTCAAGGGAGTGGGGTAGTTGAGTCTACAAATAAAAATCTCATCTAAATTTTGAGAGAGACTATTATTGATCATCATCAAAACTTGCACAATGTTCTCCCAAATTCCCTTTGGGAAGATCGAGTCACTCGCAAATATACTTTAGGTGCGTCTCTTTATTTCTTAGTGTATAACAAAGAAGCCATCATTTAAACATTTTCTTTCCTTCTCTTCAACTATATCAATATTTCATAGGGTACAATTCTTCATCCCTTGAGAATAGGATAGATACATTACTTAGATTCCAAGAAGATCCTAAGAAGGCTAAAATAAAATTTGTGGTTTGACAACAAATTGTTAAATGTTTGTTTGACAAACATTCATCCAAAAATAAGAATTTTGAAATAGGAGATTCAGTTCTTAAATCGGACAAACCAAATGACCCTAAAGGTAAACATTTGAAGTTTCAACAACTCTAGTTTGGTCCCTTTTACGTGACCAAAAAACCCTTTGTGGGGGGTTTATAAAGAACCCTATTGTTGGAAATGTAAGTTATAATTTGTTCTTAAAAGTTATAGTTTATCTTTCAAAATCAATGATGTTTAAATAATAACTTTTCAAATATTCAAGGTTTTTCCTAGTCTGTCACCATTTGTTGAGCCCTAAACAACAACCTAGGTTTATCCTTTGATAATATTGAATGTTTATTCTCTTTGAAGGAATCCTTTGATTTCTTTGGTTTCTTATAACTTAGTCTTGTTTTTCCTCCTTAGGTTGAATTGTTGTTGTGTACCTTATTGATTTTTTAATTGGTATTTCATCATGTCTAAACTACTAAGATGATTTATTGATTGGACCCTATCAACAAATCAAGCCTAGTCTTTTATTTGATTCTTTATATTTTCCCTTCTATCTCAAAATTATGTCTGATCTGTGGATCAATTCACCTAGCACGGAATATTTATATTCTTTATTGATTTTTGACACAGTCTCAATTTCTAAATTGGACCTATCTTTATTTCTATGATCGTCCTTCTCTATTTCAAGGGGGGCATATATTATATGAGCCCAAGGGGGGCATATATTTAGTTAAATATATATGATATGACCCCAAGGGAAGGAATATACGGGGTTAAATATAAATACAATGGGGTAAATGTATATGTAATAGTGGCTAGCCTAATAAAGGGGCCACATGTGGAATGTGTGAATATGTATATATGAGATCATGTAGTCATTATTGAGGAGCATGTGATTTGGATGTATGAATGTATGGGGGTATTTGGAGAAAGTTCTCTTATTATGTAAGGAGTTATTATGTAACTTATCTCTCTTATCTATATTGAAGTTGTGCTCCATGCTCATTTTTGGTGTACATGGTGTGTACTCTAATATTTTAAGGTTTTGGTACTTAACATTTGGTTTCAAATCATACAATCCTCGGGTTTGACTCCTTCAAACGATTCATCTTGGTATTTTCACTATAACTTTTTTGGGGGAATTTAAAAATAGTAAATTTTTTGTGAGACTAAGGAGACATATCAAAGTACCTATAATAAAAATTTCAAGTTCTGGTTCACTATACTTTAGGAAATACAGAGAGTGGAAATTAGGGTTTTTTACTAGCCGTAAAACTAGTCTCAAACAAACATTCTTGGTAAAACTATCATAACTTTTTTTGGGGAAATATCAAATAGAATTTTTTTTGATATTGAAGAGATATAGTGAAATTCTCATGGTAAAAAAAATCAAATTTTTATGCACTATACTTTTTATTTTATAGGTTGTGGAAGTTAGGGTTTTTTACTAGTCCTAAAACTAGTTGCAAACAAGTGTTCCAGGTAAAATAGTCATACCTAATTCTATAAATATACAAATTGATTATCACTAATTCCATTGGAAAGAGGATGGATAATATTATTTCAAGTAAAAATTCCAAAATCATATAAAAAAAATTGACATGTGGATGTGGCATGTCATACAACTGTTAATTATTTTGCTCTCATATAAAATCAACAAGTTTTGGGAAAGTTACCGTAACTTTCACTCGACACATCAAAATTTGGTCAAACCTATGGCATTGTAGCGAATGGCATCTTAGAATACTAAGATAAAATTTCAGACTCAGAAAGGCCAAAATTTCATAGATACATCAAGAGAAAGGTTGGTTACTAGGACAATGTCCAAATCAGAGTTTTAAAAGGTATGTTAACTTAAAATTATCATAACTTTTGATTAGGATGTTTGATTGAGGAGATTCAAAAGATTTTGGAAAGTGGAAATGTAGAAGAATATAAGGAATCATAATCAATTGAGATAGAAATTGAATGTTTTAGAGTTATAATCTATGGGTTTTATGGTAGACCCCAAATGAAAACCAATGGAAATGATTACATTTATATGATGAAGATGAAGATGAAATCAATCTTATGGAATGGTTGAAGATGGTAAAAAAATGTTAGTCCTTTTGGGGAAAGTTTTTGTTTTCATGGTGGATCTTCGAAGTGGTGGAAAGGTCTCAAATGAATAAAATATGCCACATGGGAAGTATTTGAATAATGGTTCTCAAAAAAATGGGCCAAGGACTAAAAAATGGAAGCGACACATAAATTTGAAGATGAATTCAATGAAGCTAAAGAAGAACTTTCCAAATTACAAAAAGGTAACGAGGAATTAAAAGAATATATTAAAAAGAAGGGTGATCAATCGTCTAAGATGTGATCCCTTAATGAACTGTTGAACTTATACTTATATTGAGAGCAGGGGGCAAATTAGTATAAGATACATTTTACTTTATTTAACCATTCATCAATCACTCATTAGCCGAGAAACAATAATCACATATAAACTCAAATAATAATGCACAAGTTTAACATGGAAACCCAATTGGCAGAAAACCATAAACTTATCTTTATAAATGTTTGTAGTCACCAACCTACTATTACAAATATTGTAGGCACCAACCTATTGGAGACACCAATCTCCTTAATTAAGCACCAACTCAACAATATGTAGGCACCAACTTACTAGAGACACCATGATTCAAAAATCCTTAGACACCGCTTATTATTTTAAGTATATACATGCAGTATCTAGCTTGATCCAAAATAATTTACTGATCATATTGAGGCGATTTGTGGAATTATGATGAAGTGCTCTTTACCCAAAAAACTCATAAATTGATGCTTAATTTGCATAATAGTGAGATGACACAGCAGAAAATAAAAGAACTCAAAATACATATGTAGAAGACATACATGTTACTTCATCTTCAAAGTCCCTCTAGATAGCATGATTGTTCTCCATCATCTCAAAAGAACAAATTACATTACAATATGCTTGCAAAGAGCCATTTTAATGGAATATCTTTAATTTGATTACTCAAAATAAGAAAATAAGTTCACCATTGAAATCCTTTCGAAATTCTGATAAATTTGACTATAAAGTTGACCAAATTTTGAACTGGCTCAATTTCTCCCTCTTTGACACACAAACCAATGTGTTAAATGCTCATTAATGAAAATTTGAGATAAGAATTTTACAAATGACCTCAAATTCATGATCCTTGTGAAAAATCATGAAAAATGAGTATAAAGTTGCCTATGTTCCGTCAATATACCTCATGGCATGATTTACGAGACAACTAGACTTAGCCTCTTCATAGCACACAAATCAAGACATCCATACAATCTCAAAATCCATACCTTGAATTGAAAATTGTTCCACCTCGATACCTGTGCAAACCTGGGAATGCTTGAAGTGTTGGGATCTGCGCCCATATATAGGCCTGGGCCCTCCAACCTCCATCCACATATTTTGGCAACTTAAAACTAAATATAGAGGTATCCCAAAATAGGAGGGACTATTGGCCTAGTGATTATGGAATTGGCTAATTTTAGTGGAGTTTGGGGGTTCTATTCCCCATGATCCTTTCTTGCCATATGATATGTTGGTTGGTTATGGTTATAGTATAACCATATACTATGTATATGGTATATTGTTTTAAACCTACCACATATTTGTTAAGCCCCTCCCACAGATATAGCAAGGTTATATGGTGTACAATGAACCAAAGGATAGGGTCTAGGTCTTATGCCCTCAACCCTTTTTCCATATGTATGTTAAGTCAAATATGATGGCATGTTGGTAATGGGGGCTTTGTTAGACCTTTGGGAGGTTATGGAGGTCGTGGGTTCGACCCTCGTCGACTCCATAATTTTACATAACCAACCAATATAGGCCAATGGGGGGCTTCCTTGTGGCATCCTCTCATTGGCTAAACCTTGCCACATGTTAACATGTGACTTGTCCACCTAGATTGTGCCTTTCCAAGTCAACTGCCAAATCATCTACCCAGTCACTGTACGGTTAGTCCATGTGGCATATTGGGGTGTGGCCACATCATCTTTACCCCTTTGGCTTTGAATTTGACCTAATGACTTGAACTTTGACTAGCCATAACTTTTGCATACGGAATATGTTTGACTTTTCATTTGCACCATTGAAAAGTTGAAGATGAGCTCTACGCAATGATGTTTCTTTAGAGAGAATTTGGAATGGTTGAATTTTTATAATTTATGGATCCCCTGGGACCTCTATGAGCATTTTGGTTCCTCCTGGACCTCTGTGAGCATTCCTTAGATCCTCCTGGATCACACCTTCCCATTGAACAAATCTTGGACCTCCAAAAGTATAGATACTCAACAAATTAGTGATGATAATTCACTCTTCCATATTGTTGAATATTTTGGAATTTAGTCTTCATCTTGGGTCTTTTATCTTAGATACTAGATCATTGTAATTTTGTCTATCTCTTTGGAATATAGATCTAACTCTGGCTTCTGACACTTGCACTAATATCTCTAGTTCTGTCTCATAGATTTCCTAACAACAAAATTCTTGTTCATTGAATCTCTACAATACATGTATCATGTATTTCAACATCCACTCCCATCCCCTTTTGTTGAAGATAGTTTATCTCGACCAATATGAAACCAAGTCGAATGTTGATCTATGCCTTGCCCATTTGAAATCGTTGTTCTTGTACTGTTGATGTATCTGTAGGAGTCTCTAAATGAATTCTTTGTCCATTGTCTCTCCTACCTTAAAGAACAAATTTGTTGTATTGTTATCATATGTACCTATCTTGCTTAATTTTGTTCAAGGTATACATCCACACGAACATGACATAGTATTTTAAAAGATGCTTGTAGCATGCACCTTTATGCATCTTATTCTCTGAAGAGGAATATTTCTCCTTTACTAGCTCTAAAAAGTTTTTCTTTACTTCGATGCTCTTTCCTCTTTCGATCTACATGCTCCAATTTCCTGCATCCTTCTATTCCTTCACTTTCAGTTCTTCAGAATCAAGAATGTTGTCTTAGACAATTCAATCCATATGTAGCCCTTTAGTTTATTACAAGACAATATAATTGTCCATACTTTGTTCTAAAGGCTTAGAAATCCTTACAACGAGATTCCTCTCAATGTAGAACAATATCTATAGGTGGATATCTAGAAATCTCCCTAATGAGATTCCTTTCACTCTCAACATTGTTGGATATGTGTTATATTTTTTACACGACTAGAAATAGAGTCGTCAAGCACGTAGGGGGGTAAGAGGGGGGCCGCTAGGCCCCCCCTATGGGGGGTTAGAGGTGGGTGTAGTGCCCCCTTCTCTGGGGTCACAAGGGGGAGATCCCCCTTATTCGAGGGGTTTGTAGTGGTTTGGGAGCCCCCCTGCATGGGGGTTGGGGGCCAACACCCCTGAAAAAAAATACTGGTTTTTGTGTCCAATTTTGGGTGGTTTTTTGGCACATGGTTTTTCGTTGATGGTTTTCTATTTCCAGTTAAGGAATTAGGTTTGTTGACTAATATGGATCATTGGATTAGGGTTTTCGATGCCACTGGCTCCCATACGTATATTTTATTGTAAATAATACATGATGTGAATGGATATAGAATATGTTGGTTTTCCCGATTTGGGTTTTCTGGGGAAAAATCTTTGTGTAATGTGTATATTTTTCATTGTATCTTTTATTTTCTTTTATTGAAAATTTATTTGCAGTAAAATATTGTACAAGGTTAAAATCTACAAACATCATATAAGGTGGAAATATAGAAACTCTCATACAAAATCCCTCTCACTCATATAAGGTTTCAATATAGAAATTTTATAGAGTCCCTCTCACTCTTATAATTTACAATGAGTGGATTACAATCATTCTAATAGAATTCATAAAGTATACACATATGCATATTACATTTACAAATATATATATTTACATGAAAATTTTATATGGTTTACTTATGGAATCATTCATCCCATTGTATTGGGAGGAGTCTCACAACTTTCGACCTCTAACAATGCCTTTGATGCTTATGTTGAATCTGACATTGAATATGATGTAGAATATGATGCTGAATCCAAGTAACCAATAGACCAAACTATAGGTATTCCTGGTAACATGTATAACCTCTCTTTGTGAATACCAAGCCCTAATTTTGTGTCTAGATTAACTTCCCTTGAATACACAAGTACTTGTGATCCGGATTATTTTCGGCACGAAATGAGAGCGGAGATATAACACAAAAATATTTAGAGATATAGAAAGAGAGACACCAATATAACAGAGATATAGCGGAAATATAACAAGAGTCACAAATATACAGTAATACACGATTTCTATTAATGAAATAAATGTACAAAGACTGTAAAAGTACAGAGTGAAAGACTTGCTAGAATGGTGGTAGCTTATCTCTGAGAAGAGATGTGACCGCTACTCACATCCGTGAGAAGATGATTATTACAATGAGGCTCTAAGGGCCTTTTTAAAAAAAGTAAAATCCAAAACCCTAACCCCGGAAGATAAAAATCCAAAAGGTTTGTGGGCCCTGATGGGGGTAGTTGATACGTCAACTTCCCAGGCGCGTAACTTTTGCATACGATATCCATTTGGGGTGCTCAATAGCTCGTTGGAAAGATCTATCCGAGAAATAAAACTTTTGGGTGAGAAACATGATCTAAGATCCATGTTGCTCCCTGTTTTCTAAAAAAAAATCATTTAGGGCCTCAAAATGGCCTCGGAAGTTAAAAACTGCTAAAAATAGTAAATTACGAAAATTGCCAGAAACATGTTTTGGGATAGTTGGAGAAGGTGGGTGGCCACCGATATCCACCTGGATCAATCCTCCCTCATTAGGAAGCAATGGTCTCCATTGCATTGAGTTCCCGGGGGAGAGGGGAAAGTGATTGCTGAAACTGAATCTTGGTGATCTGCTTGCCTTGCTGGAGAAGTGGCGTTGCTTAGCTTGTTGAAAGCTATCATGAACCTTTGGATGGAAGGTTTGGACCTTTTTAACCAGTCTGGCTATTTTAGATGACTGTGTGCAGAAGGAATCTTTATGCTTTGCTACAACCTTGTCGACCTGCTTCTGGTGGATAGAAGGTGCTTGGGCCGAGGCTGTAGTGGTTGCAGTATCCTTTTTTTCCCCTTTTGAATAGATTGTGGAGAAGATGAATTTTGTAGTATGAGATACTACCTTGCAGCACTGTTTAGGTGGGGCAGTAGTTGGAACTACCTCTGGTATCCTGTAGAGATGACCCCCCAGAGTAATAATGACACTACGGGGTCGAGACTCATAGATAGCATGGTGTTTCCACATATATGGCTGGCCCAAGAGAACATCACATACATCTAGTGGGGAAACATCACATAATACCTCATCCTTGAAGGGTTGGATGCCGTATGACAATCGACACTGCTTGTTGACACGAAGATCTCGTCCTTGGTGAAGCCACCCGATGTTGTATGGTTGTGGGTGTAGTGTTGTTGACAATCCCAACTATTTGATGACCTCTGTTGAGATGAGGTTCTTCTGGCTTCTGTTATCAACAATAAAATGCAGTAGGTTCCCCTTCACCCACATCTGTGAATGAAAAAGGTGCTCTCCCTCTTCAAGATCTATTGGTTCTTATGGTTGAATTGTTTCGGTTGCGACAATAACAGTGGGGTCTGTGTCAATGATCTGTCTTTTACCATTATTTTCAGAATCAGATTCAGAATCAGGGTTTGGCTCCTTGTCTTTGATCTCATCCACCAATGTCTGTTTTGAGTGACATTCATTGGTGTTGTGCCAGGGGATTTTGTGGAAATCGCACCATTTTTCGGTGTCCATCTTTGTCTTCCCATGACCCTTCTTTTCCTGTGTCTTGGACTGGTTTTCGGGAGACTGTTTGTTAAGGATGTCTTTGTCATACTTTGGTTGTTGCATATTTGCAGACCCAAATTCCCGTTTGTTTTGGTGCTTAAATTTCTGCTCGATTTTAACAGCATATTGATAAGCAACACCGAGTGATGAGATGTCCAGAAAATCCATTTCAGTCTGGATGTATCTATGTAGAGCCCCACGATATTTCAAAACCAAATTTCATTCAGAGTCTTTGATACCCAGCTTGGTGCACAAGGTATGGAAGGTATTGGTGAACTCTGGAACTGCTTGGCCCCTCTCTTGCCGCAGTGTGGTCCATCTCATGTACTGGTCCCCATAGTTTCCAACAGGGTAGTATTGTTCCTTTACTGCATCCATAAAAAAATTCCAAGTGGGCTTGGCCCCATATATTCTAGACTCCTCTATGGAACTCTGCTCCCAATAAGTTTCCCACCAATGTTTTACATGGGGGGAGAGCCTTAAGGAGTGCGAAGGTGATCTTTTCCTTGTCGAAAAAATTATGAACAGAGAAACAACCTTCTAGGAGATTTAACCATTTATCTAGGGCATCTGCATCTATTTGACCTTCAAATACAGGAATATCAAAATTAACCTGTACCTTGAAAGGCTAGGTGCCTCTAAAGTGGCTGCTTGATGAATATGCGCTTGATGCTATCAGCAGGCATTGAAGGATGTGGAAAAAATTCTCCATCATTTCGTCCCTCTGTCGCGTGAGAGCTTGCTCAAGCAACAAACTGATAGGATCGTCTGCTCCGTCATTTTTATTTTCTTCTTCCATTGAGGGTTTCTTGTGTGTGCGAGAGCGATTTTCCTTGAGAGAGACAAGCTCAAGACCCAACTTGCTATACTCGGACCTCATCGGCGACATGCACTGAAAAACGATCAAGAGCAGCTTGCTCTGATACCACTGATTCGGATTATTTTCGGCACGAAATGAGAGCGGAGATATAAAACAGAAATATTTAGAGATATTGAAAGAGAGACAACAATATAACAGAGATATAGTGAAAATGTAACAAGATTCACAGATATATAGTAATACACGATTTCTATTAATGAAATAAATGTACAGAGACTGTAAAAGTACAAAGTGAAAGACTCGCTAGAATGGTGGTAGCTTATCTCTGAGAAGAGATGTGACCGCTACTCGCATCCGTGAGGAGATGATTATTACAATGAGGCTCTAAGGGCCTTTTTAACAAAAGTAAAATCCAAAACCCTAACCCCGGAAGATGAAAAGCCAAAAGGTTTGTGGGCCTCGATGGGGGTACTTGATATGTCAACTTCCCAGGGGCATAACTTTTCATACGATCTCCATTTGGGGCACTCAATAGCTCGTTGGAAAGATCTATCCGAGAACTACAACTTTTGGGTGAGCAACATGGATCGTAATCCATGTTGCTCCCTGTTTTCTAAAAAAACATCGTTTAGGGCCTCAAAATGGCCCTGGTAGTTAAAAATTGCTAAAAATAGTAAATTACAAAAATTGCCAGAAACATGTTTTGGGCCAGTTGGAGAAGGTGGGTGGCCACCGATATCCACCTGGATCAACCTGATCATAATGGAATGTGACTGCATAGCCTTCATCCTCAAATTTTGCAACTGAGAGTAGTTTTACCTTTAAGTCTGGAACATACAACATATGTTCTATTCCCAGAAATCCTCTTGACTCAAGCTGGAATCTTACATATCCATACCTTCTTATTGCTTGTTTGGTGTTTGTTCCATATCGTACATAGAAATTTGTGTCAGACTCTAAGAAATTCAAGAATATTGATCTCATCCCGATCATGTGGCGAGATAAGCCACTGTCCATGAACCATTCCTTTATGTATTCATATATCACTTTGCCAATACCAGCCATTAGGAAGTATCCTTTCCCAAACCTTTCAGTAAGAACATTTAATTCATATGGAGTTATTTCTCATCTTCTTGTAAGTGTCTTTACATTTCTTTTGTTTTGATTCAGACATAAGTGTGGTTAAAGTATTCAACACTTCTTGATCTGATGTCCACCCTTACCACAATAAGAGAAGAGTGTCTTGTTCCATGATCCCTTCTTATCATTCCCATTTTTCCTTTGCTTTGAGAAATGATATTTACCTTTAGCCTTCTTCTTAGAGGTCTTATTTTTCACAGACTATCTTCTTCGACACTTATCCACATCATGGTTACTAGTTCCATAAGAAGCACATGGATACATAGACGATTCACCACTGGGAAAAGTCTTCATTTATTCTCCTGTAGCATGCACATCTTCCCCTAGAGATGTCTTACACATGCTACCTTTCTCTGGACTGGAAGGTAAGGCCAATTGTTTATGTAGGAATTCTTCATCTGGAGTTCTCCTTGCTTCAACTATCCTTGAGCATTCTCCATCTTGACAGGAAGTGGAATAATATGAGTAGTCATAATATTTCTTGATCATGCCTTTCAAAAGAGGTAGTCCCTTTTGTATTGGAGACTTTACATTCTCAGCCTACCAATCTTCATGGCTTGGTACTAATGGTGCCAATTATTGATTCATGATTTTCAACTTTCTTTCCAATTCATGAAAAACACCCTTGTGGAATTCCTCATGGCATATCAGTCGATCTTGCAGCCTCTGTTTCTCTTCCTCAAGAGCTTGCAACTACATTCTTAACCTAGAATTCTTCTTCGATATTTGTCGATTAATGTTCTTTTACAACCTCAACTTCATGAGAAATTTACTCATTCCGCCTTCTTGATAAGAGTCTTCAAAATATTCACCAATTGAACTCTTGGATCTCATGTCACATCAACAACTTGCAATACATGTCAAAACTAGCTTCGATACCACTTGATCCAAAAATCCTTAAACACCACTTATTATTTTAAGTATATACATGCAGTATCTAACTTGATCCAGAATAATTTATTGATTGTATTGAGGTGATTTGTGGAGTTATGATGATGTGCTCTTGTAACATCCTAGTTTTAACCCTTATGAACTAGAATGTATTATGTAATTGTGACTTAGGTTAGTGATCCAGTAAAGTTGAAAAGGGGCCGGAGTGCCTAGGAAATGTAATAATTCATATACAATAATAAAATACACAGTTGGCTGCAAGACAGATAAGGACAAAAGAGATAGGTGGCTATGATTCCACGAGAGGGGGGGATTGAGGGGATAAGTCTTTTTATTATTATTTTATTGATTTTATGAAGAAAAGGGGTTACATGAGATTCTTGGGAGGGATTCCATGTGGCTCTTGTCTTCATGTAATTTAAACATTCGTTGGGGGATTTTTTGGGTCTTCTTCTTCCCCTTGTTCTTCTTCTTCTTCCTTTTTTTCCTCACTCATTCTAGATATTTCGTGTGCTCTTGGTTTGAGCATGGATACAAATGGTTGTTTGGGTGGCTCATGGTTAATTTTTCTCAGAGCTGCAAATCTTGAGAGTGCCAACATGGATATTCTTGACCAAAAGCACTGGAGCCCTGGAAGAAGATGGACAACCTAAGGGACTGTGTGGAAGTGAAGGGGGTCCATTCTCTTGGGTTGTGTAGGATGGGTAGGACAGGGTTGGTTTACTTTGGATTGTTGTGAGTTTTGGAAGGTCTGTGATGGATTGATTGTTGAAAATCCTGTTAGTTATGAGCTTGATGGAAGTTCGAATAGAACTGTCCACAACTGAGAATCCTTGGAGCTTCCAATAGGGATATTTCCTCTTCAGTAGGACTAGAGCCCTAGAGAGAAGTGGGACAGCCTGAGGGACTGCACGACAGAGAAATGTGTTCATTTCTTTGGGCTGTGTAGGTCGAGGGGGAAAAGAGAGCTTAAAATTTGGATTTGTTGTGTGGTTAGGAAACATGAGAGCTAGTTAGCCAACTACTGTGTGTTTAGACTTGGCCTAGGACTCGTCCTTGTGAATTCATAGCCCTGGCTCAGGGGTGACCTGTTGTTGAGATTAAAAGAACAACAATGTCTATGGTTGGGAGGAATGCCCTTGGTCTGTATCCAGTTAGTGAATGTGTTGATTAATTGGGTTGGTTTTCATTGATGTCAACCCTTGAAGAAAGTCTGATAGCGAATTCTGGTAGCACAATGGTTTGGGTAATAGACCCAAGTTTGTTTTATGGATAATGGTATTAGTTTTGATATATTTGTAGGTAATATTATTCTAGATGGATAGTACATGCCATGCCATTTCCTGTGGTATCTGGAATTTCACATAACTCCTCACGATTAGAGAGTTATGGCCATGTGAAGTTGGATAACCCTCATGAGTCATATAGAAGCCCCAAAAGGTCAAAGTGGTTGCAAAGAAGAAATTATTTAAATAATAAAGTGAAGTAATGAGTGTACTATAAGTCAAAGTGGATACAAAAGAAATTATTTAAATAATAAAGTTAATGGAGAAATTACTAAGTGGATAAGTGGGTTAGCCCTAAAATAAGGAAAGTGGTTTAAGACGGTTAGAAGGTAAATAATAAAGTGAAGTGATGAGTGTACTATAAGTCAAAGTGGATACAAAAAAATTTATTTAAATAATTAAGTTAATGGAGAAATTACTAAGTGTACAAGTGGTTAGAAGTGGGTTATCCCTAAATTAAGGAAAGTGGGTTAAGATGGTTAGAAGGTAACCCCTTGAGGAAGCTACATGAAAGTATAAATAAGAGGCAAAGGTCTATCATTTAATCACCTATTGAATATCATTGAATATCTATTTTGTGAAAGGTTATTTGGGCAGGTATTATTGATAGAGAAAAGTGCGGCAAAAAAAGTGCAGTAAAAAAATCGCGGTAGGAAAATTGAGATAGAAAAAGTGCGGAAATAAATCGCAGCTGGAAAAGTGTGTTGGCACAGGAGCAGACCCAGGGTTCGACACTACAAAAGTGAACCAACAAAACAATAACTACTAGCCCTTTCGGCAACACCTGTGAAGCAGATGAAGTCTCACCCGAGGTAGAGGCAGGGGTGGTTGCAGAACTCCAATGTTTGCAACCTTAGCTGGGACATAGATCTATGACTGTAACACCTTAACAAGGCACTTAGTAATATAGATCATCAATATTTAACTAGAATTTACTTCGCATATAAAACCCTAATTACAGAGCACCGCAGTATTAAACCAAATATACTATATTCAAGCACTAAGCACGTCCACATAGGCCATATCTAGTATTCATTAATACTATTAAGCACATAACATTAACATATCTATCTACCATTCATCTATATTGAAGCACTAAGCAAGTTAACATATAAACACATCAACACATCGCACAAACGCAGAGCAACACAACATGTACGTGGTTCACCCCCACCCTGGGGCTACGCCCACCAACTCTTCCTCTTCTTTATCAGCTTCTTCAATCAGTTACATGCACAGAACCACAAAAATCCTACTCCATAGAGGACAGGAGATCAGAGACCTCGCTATATCCTCCTTCCCCGGTATAGGTTACAACACTAAGCCTCTTCTCAATCTCTTACACTCGCTTGCACTGAGCTTTGCAAGCCTCATACAATATGCACAAAAGAAATCTCTAGTCATGACTTATCACTTTTGATCACACAGATCGAACTTGTAGGTCCCTACTTACTTTGCCTGGCTACTTATTTATACATTACAAAATAGGTCTAAGCATGGGTAAACCCATGGGATGACATCCCCATACCCATTACATAATCCCGAATCCCAAAAAAGGCCCTAAAAGTGGCCGAGATCCTATGATCTCCACTTCGTCTTGCGCTCTACCTTCGACAGCCTGTCGAAGTCCCAAAAATAGGTCAAACCTGACCAAGGATCCTCAAAACTTGGTCAAGGGCCAACAAGCCCCTAACAATCACCGGTGACTCATCCCGAGTCACTCTAATATGGATAATTCATCCTCAAAAAACTCGAGCTTCGATCAAGATGCTTCAACTTGTTGCTGTGCCACAACCTCCTGTTCAGCGAAATCCTGGATAATAACTTCGTTGATAGGTCCCTCTAGGTGTTGTTCAGTTGCAGTGACGACTTTCTCTAGTTCTGCTCCTTGGCCTTCGATCTCTATGAATAGCTAGCAAACCTCTTCCTGTATAGGTTGGAGCTTTTGATTCATTTCCATGACTCTTCTATGAATGGCATGGACCTACTGTTGAGCACTGTGTTGTTCTTGGGATAACTTCATTCTTTAAACAACTGACAGGGGCTTCAACTGCACCTGTATTATTTCTTCTTGATACTTCACCTCTTGGAGCTGTGACTCCAGTGTCTTCAGTTCTAGATTCTCAGTGAGTCGCTCATATGTTTGGGCACTATGATCACTCAATTTCTTATAGTCCATGGCGAGGCCCTTGATTCTCTCAACTACGCTTCAGGCAGTTTCTTCTCTTTGATCCCTTACATCTTGTGGAGTGTCGGTGTAATGATCCCAAGTCAAATTCTTTCTTGGAATCACTAACTACTACTAATTTATTGAGTTATTAAGTGCATACAAGATTCATCAACACATGGAGATCACAATATATTCAAAATGTAGAAGCACAAGCAAATATCTAACCTTTTTATTATGAGCAATGTAAGATCAATACAATAGATGGCCGATCTGGCATAAACCTCAAATGGCCGTACAAGCAATAGATATGAGCTGCTACAAAATGCTCCCGACAATACAAAATGAGCCTCCAAAGGCTGGATATACAATGAAGACTAAATCAAGCAGATCTGAGCCGTACTAATGCTCAACCTCCAAGATGGAAAGTGCCACGTCCTGCCCCTACGAACAAAACCCAACTGTCGGAATGGCCTCAGGCCCTCAGGATAAGCTGGATTGAACCTCCCTCGATAAGATGGCCCTGAGACTAGAATGGTGTGGAGGAGTCTTTCATCCCCGAGACCAAGCTGTGGAACAAGGTGAGTGGATATTTCACCACTGAGTTGCTCACA
>JASDQU010100817.1:182136-192964 GCA_032191745.1 Picea mariana | reverse complement strand
CGAGACCAAGCTGTGGAACAAGGTGAGTGGATATTTCACCACTGAGTTGCTCACAAGGGTTTTTACAGCAAAACCCCCAAAATGAATGCTCAAGAGCAATAGAAAATGCTAATCCAAACCAGAATGAGTAATAGGTGCACCCCAGCCTCTTACTTATACTTTTCCTTCTAATTCTTTGTTGAGTTAGGTTAACTCCCAGGGTTAATCTTATATTCTTCTATTGAGTTATATTTTACTCCTTTATCCTTTTCCTTTCTTAAGTCAACTTAAAAATATAACTCTTAACTTCTTGAATTTCCCCCCTTCAGTGTGATACTATGACCTAGTGGGGGTGCCCAGGCCACTGAGTCTCCTCATCACCTCTCTAAGAGGTGGGGGACATTACAGTCGGGCACTGTGCGAAGCTCTAAGTCTTCTATTCTTTGTTGTATCTATTGGATAGCTTGTGCGAGCTGCTCTAATTGATGCATGACTCGGTCTTTTACCTATGGTTCTAAGCCTGTCACAAAGCGAAGTGATCTTTTGACTGCTTCTTTCACTTCTAGTTTCTCTGTGAGCAACTGTTCCTTTTCTTGCTACATCTATATTTTCTCCTTTTCCAATTTTTCCTGGAGAGAAACCTTCTCTTGCTCTGCAACTTGGAGTTTTTCTACGAGTACTCCTTGCACTTGCTTCAAGGCCTAGGTGTCTTTTTCTGTTTCCTCTTGTGCTCGACGAAGGCGAGCTTTGATTGCATCTGCTAGTCGATGGAGTTGGGCTGGCTCATCTCCCAACTCTGGTTCTCCCAATGGCAAGGGCGTAGTGGACATTGTGCAACTAGACTGAAGGGCCTATTGTACCCCTCAGAGTTCAACCTCAATTCTGTCATACATTTCCTCCTGCTTGGCTTCTTGTTTCTCCACGATTTCCCACAAGGCGTTGTTTAAGGATGCTATTATGAAGTCAAAATCATCGGTAGTGAGTACAGTTTTCATCTTGGTCATGGTGGCTCTGGATTTCTTTCGGGAAGAAGGTTTCAGGGGATAAACCTTCCTCTTCTTCAGGGGATCAGTCTCATCTCTAGGTGGTGTTACTTCGCCTTGTTTCTGTTAATCTTCTTTTCCATTTATCGCTTCTACTTTGTCATCACCCCCTCAGTCAGGTGATACTGAAGTAGTATTTCCTGAGGCACTACTTAAGTCTTGGACCTCTTCAGTTTTCTTCCTTCTGCTATGTCCAAGTGTATCATGTTCTTTGTGCATGGTATCTGGGTTGTCAGGGTCAGACATCTCTGTAGGGTTTGCGGGAATAAGGAGGTCTACCAACCAGTCCTTAATGATCTCCTCAATGTCCTCTTCCGTTAGCTTGTAGTACGACTGAAGCTCCTCCTTATGCTCATATTCTTACGCTGTAATGTAGATGAAGTGTCGATCTGTGTGGAACTTCATCAGGGGTCGGAACCTCTGTAGGGTGTTTGGAGTCATGCAAGGTTCAACGTCGATGGCTCTCTTCAGCTGGAGGTAATATGTGTGAAAAAATACGTTCGACTGCCAATCTTTTATCATATCGCTCGAGTACCAGAGTGTAGTGAACTTTACAGCAAGCGGCTCGAATGGCTCGATGTCCTGGAAGGTCACACCTTCTGGCATTTCCCAAGCAACAAATGCGATGAGGATCAGGAGCCAGCTAAAATGGAATTCATAGCCCTGATCCTGTGCTTCGCAACAGTCTAGTTCAAGCTGATTAACTAGGTACTTCTCCCAATTCATCTGTAGACCTTCCATGCACTTCCTCGTGAGTTCAACGACAAATACTGTGACCTGCGTGGGTCGGTTATTCCTTACTAGATTTCCTACAATTAACTGACATTCTAGGCACACTACACCATTTTGGATGGAATCTACCTTGTAGCCTCGCGTCCCCTTCTCAACATCGTCATATGTATCCTTGATACTCTGTGCTAGTGCGCGATCTATGGCCTTTCTTGGATAGAAGTCCTACGGATCAGGACCTTTCATACTCAATCCTGTGATCTTATGGATCAACTTCGGATTGAATGTGATATGACGATCGAGCCATAAGTAGCTACCATGGTAACATGAGAGTAGTAGCTTGACATAGGTGTTAACTTCCTGATGCCTTCCGAAGTGTGGGATTTTCATTACATTCAGTAGGGTGGACTGCGTGAGGTTCATCCTCCACGACTGAGGGATTATCTTTGAATTCTTCCCCTTTGTCATGTTCAAGTATTTGTACGAGGAAAGCATGCTATGGTTCTTGAAATATCCGAAGTTGAAGTCGTTGAACTTCAATGATGCGATCTTGTCCTGTTGTGCTCTTACTGCACGTATTCCCTTCGGGAGGTACGCAGTAACCATGGTGTACTCAAGATATCTTGGCACACTATCTCGACTCATCGCTCCGGCCATAGGCAGGATGTAATCAGGAAATATGGTTGGGATCAGCTTCACATTTGCTAGGTCATCTCTGTTCTTGGTTCTCTTCTTTATTGTTGGTCAGGATGGCCCGGATCTGCGAGCAGTCGACGAAGAGACTTTCACTACTCTCGTCAACAAGGCTTGTACACCCACAAACATTACTCTTTCAATCATGAGGTCAATGAGTACCTCCTTCATAAACTCTTTGACTGTGCTAAGTTCTTCGGACATACACGCTCGTGGTCAAATCTCTAGTGTTTGAAGAGTAGCTAGTCAATGCAACGAGACAGATGGTGATAGATCACTATGCAGAATAAACTAATTTGCGGGCTCAGATTCACGGTTAGAAAAAGTGTTCTCAGTGCAAGGTTCGATGTAATAAATAGATAATGAAGCAACATATCTCTCCAATGGGTGAGAAGCCTCCATTAACTCAGTTTTGTTCGTTACAGCGCAATCCCAACGGTCTGATGGCGAGTTGTCTGACCATAAATGCCTTTATACCCGTTCGAGGTATTAGTCTAATGGTTATAATGTTCTCAACAGCTATATTGCTTCGCTATGGTGAAATTCCATATGATGTTGTTTTGATATCCCAACGAAGTTCCTGTTTTGTAAATTTTCCCTTTGTGAAGTTCCTTCTGGACCCTTCTGTAACTTTTCGATATTTGCTCTCTTTTTTCTAAGCTTTCGAGCCTTCTTTCCGGTGAGTTTCATCTCGTTATTCCTCGTTCCATTTTGATTCTTGTCTTCTTTTATCATAGTAACTTCGCGCTATTGAGATTCTTTCCTAAGATTCAAGGGTAATACTTCTTCTCTATCTGGGATAGGTACTTCAGTCTTCTGCAAATATTMTTGTTTTCTTGCAACTTTGAMATCCAAGTATCTAATCCTAAGTAGCTTTGATGTGTTCTCCTATTCTTCAATCAGCTGTGCAATCCTCCTAGTCATGAAATATTTCAACTCTTTCTTCTTCTGCTCTAAGAMTTCTTCTTCCTTCCTTCTGACCCAATATCTTTCAATCTAAGGTTTTCCTAGTAACATAGCAAATGGGGTGTTGTTCTCAATAAATTTAACAACCTCAAAATCTTCCTCTGTCGAAGTTCCATGAGCACTCATAGATATCTCGGTAAGTATTCCACACAGGGTTATCATCTTTCCTCTAAATAATTCTATTCCTCCTAATGAAGGAATCATAACATGCTCCCTTAAAAGTTCCCAAGTTCTTTTTGTCATGATATTCACTTGTGTTTCCTCATCAAGAACACAGTCAATTTCAAAGTCTCCTATTCTTGCTTCAATGCACTCTTTTTCTTTGAAGATCTTTGATAAGTTGACATGTCAGTGGTCATTCAGGGTTTCTGTCATCTATAGTAATACTTTCTCTGAATCTTTCTGGGGTTTTGCCATAATATTAGTTTTTGGATCTACCTTAGGGTTGTCTTGGTTCATATTCATTCTTTCAACCTTAGCAATCATTCTAGGGAAATCCAATACTTCATGGTCCATAGCTCTATAGCAAAGACAATGAGATCTTCTACCAGGGCATTCCTTATCTAGATGTCCTGGTCTTCTGCAACTGTAACAAAGGGTTAATCCTCGTTTTCTTTTAAATGATCCCGAACCTTTCTTGTACTGCGCACTAGGATCATAGTAGCTAGCCTGCAAAATATTGTTTCTAGGATATTGCATCCATTTGTTAGTCCAAACATTCTCTCTATGCATAGGTATAACATATCTTTCACTATTCTTATCAGATCTACTCATATCAAATCTTCTTTCATCTATCAGTGCTCTATTTTTCAAGCTAGGAAAAATCTTATCAAACATACCTAGATCCATACCTTAGAAACAAAATTTTCACTAATCTTTTCTTCAACAAAGCACAAATCTTCTAGTTCTAAAAATTTTCACTATTCTTACCTTTATCAGAGCACAAAGCTTGCAAATCTTACCTCTTTAAGAAAAATTTTTCACTTTTTCCTTTCTCAGAGCACAAAGCTTTCAGATCTTACCTCTTTTCTTCAGATATGACTTCTTTTCTTAGCACAAAGCTTCACAGATCGAGTAGAATACTGCGCACTAGAGCGACAGATCTATGCACAGAGAATTCACAATTTCAGGTCGGATCTTCACACAAAGCTTCTCTTTCCTTAGTTCCCAACAATCATGGTTTCAATCCTAACAACAGAACCATTTGTTGGCATAGGGAAAGACCCAAGGTTAAACGCTACAACATCACACCAACAAAACCCTAACTACCAGCCCTTTCGGCAACACCTGCGAAGTAAATGAAGTCTCACCCGAGGTAGAGGCAGGGGTGGTTGTAGGACTCTAGTGTCTGCAACCTTAGCTGGGACACATATCTTTGACTGTAACACCTTAACAAATAACTTAGCAATATAGATCATTAATATTTAACCAGTATTTACTTCACAAATAAAAACCTAATTATAGAGCATCGCAATATTCAACTAGATCTACTATATTCAAGCACTAAGCACATCCACATAGGCCATATCTAGTATTCATCTATACTATTAAGCACATAGCATTAACATATCTATCTACCATTCATCTATATCGAAGCACTAAGAAAGTTAACATATAAATACATAAACACATCTCACAAAGAAGAGCAAAACAACATGTACATGGTTCATCCCAACCCTGGGGATATGTCCACCAACTCATCCTCTTCTTTATTAGCTTCTTCAATCAGTTGCATGCACAGAGCCACAAAAACCCTACTCCATAGAGGACAAGAGATCTATGCACCTCGCTAGATCCTCCTTCCATGGGCTAGGTTACAACACTAAGCCTCTTCTCAATCTCTTACACTCGCTTTCACTAAGCTCAGCAAGCCTCATACAGTATGCACAAAAGAAATCTCTACTCAGCACTTAGCACTTTTGATCACATAGATCGAACTTATAGGTACCTATAACTTACTTCGCCTAGCTACTTATTTATACATTATAAAATAGGCCTAAGCATGGGTAAACCCATGGGCCGACATCCCCATACCCATTACATAATCTTGAATCCCAAAAAGGGCCCTAAAAGGGGCCGAGATCTCGCGATCTCTGCTTCATCTTGTGCTCTGCCTTCGACAGCCTATCGAAGTCCCAAAAATAGGTCAAACCTGACCAAGGATCCTCAAAACTTGGTCAAGGTCCAACAAAGTGTGGCCCAAAAAATGCGATAGGAAAATCATGGCAGGAAAAGTATGGCAGAAAAAATGTGGTAGGAAAAGCGCGGCAGGAAATGTGCGACAGAAAAACCACGGCAGAAAAAGTGCAGCGGGAAAATCGCGGCAGGAAAAGTGCGGCAGAAAAAACGCGGCAACAGAATGCTACAAGAAGAAAAAGGTATGGTTTTCATATGTGTAGTGTTGAACTTATGAATCTAGTTGAGGGTTTTTCTTGTAAATCTGTTGGATTCCCTCTTGGAATTTTAGGGCTTGTTGTAGAATGGTTTTGAGGCATATCTATTGAAGTATATTGTCAGTGCACTTAGTTTTATTTATTGGCATATCTTGGGGTGCATTGTGAGAGACATTTGTTAGTGTTATTGATATATGATTGGCTTATGAATGATACATCCTTGAGGCTACATAAAAGTGAGGTTATGACACATGGTTTTATGTAAGGGTTTATGGTATTTGATTATGAATAGCATGTTGCATTTCTAGAGAACTTTTGATGGTTATATTGGTATATGTATTTGATATATGGTTGAGGTACATGTTGGGTACATGGTTGAGATAAGTAGTTGATGAGTTGGCACATACATGAGGTGTATAGATGATGATGTTGGTACATCTTGATGAGTCATATTTTATGTGTATTTGATGCATGATTGGTACATATTTTTTGCATGGTTGATTTACTCATTGATGGTGCAGGTTGAGGTATAGGTTGGTGCATGGTTGATGCACTTGTTTATGATATAGGTTGATTACAGGTTGTTTGCACAGGTTATTGTGACAGGTTATTTGTATAGGTTTGGTGCATGGTTGATGCATTTGTTTATGGTACATGTTGACACAAGTTATTGGTACATGTTGTTATAGGTTGATTACATGTTGATTGGTACAGGTTTACAATAGTATATATCACAGTGATAGTGTGACAGTGGTTCCATCATTCTAATTCTACGTCAAGGCGATTGGAAAGGGAAAGGAAATGTGGTTGTAGCCACCTTCTCGTTGTATCTGGAGAACATAGAGGGTTGTAGCCTCCTTCTAGTTGTAGCTAGAGAATTGGGGATTTGGAGCTTCCCTCAGGTTGTAGCCTGAGAAAATAGGGGGTTGTAACCTCCTTTTGGTTGTAGCTAGAGAATTGGGGAGTTGGAGCTTCCTTCATGTTGTAGCCTAAGAAACTAGGGGGTTGGAGCCTCCTTCCAGTTGCAAATGGAAAAAAAATGAAGTTGGTGCTTCCAATGAATGTAATTCTTAAAGACATATAATAAAAAGAATTATGTTTTTTTCTCCCGCTTTGGGTTTCAACATAAAACACTGGTGTACTGTGTATGTGTGTGATTGCTCATTTTTTCATTTTTTATTTACTCTACAACTATTGGATGATAATTCTACATTGATATAACACTTGCATTTTATGGTGAAAAATGATTAAATTGCTCTATTACTGATTCACCCCCCGTCTCGGTAATCCAACAATTGGTATCAGAGCAGGTTCCTTCAGAAAAGAGTTTAACCACTAGAAGGAGATCATGGATTATTCTGAGAATGGAGTACCAATGTTTAATGGTCATAATGGTTTAAAGTATGTGATGTGGAGTAGAAGGACGAAAGTATTTTTACAGGCACAAGGAAATTATATTTGGCTATCAGTTTTTACAGGGTATGATAGTTCAAAAAGGGAAAAGACTACAGCCAAGAAGGAATTGAAGAAGAATAACAAAATAGCAATGGATTTCATCTAGGAAGGATTACCTAATATGGTAAGAGAAAAGGTTGGTAAATGTTCATCAACCAAAAAAATTTGGGATAATTTACATGACATATAATCTTCATCCATCGCAGATTCAAAAAATGCCAAAGAAAATGCAGATACAGATCAAGAAGAATTATGCTCACCATGTCAAATAGATTCAGAAGATGAAGAGTACGTAATCACCAGAGGTATGTTGTTTTTCTTTAATTGTGAAAAACATGGACATCTTGAAATAGAATGCCATGAAGGAAATGAGACAGAAAAACTAATTGAAAAGGAAGACAATTATGAAGGAGAATTGATTAGATCTTTAGATGAACTAAGAGAAAAAAACAAGTCACTCAAGAAATAATTGATGAAACAAAAGGAAAGTGTTCACATTTTTTAAGAAGCCCAAAGGTCATCGAGAAATTAAGAACTTGGCTAGAAGAAGACAAAAAGATCGAAGAAAATATTGAATATCAAAACCAGTATTTGGAAGCCAACATAGAAGCACAGAAGGAAGAAGCAGAAATGAGAGAGAAGATGTTGACAGATCATCTTAAGGAAATAACTAATGATCTAAACCAGCTTGAGGCAGAGTTTGATCAAGAAGAAAAAGGACTTGAAGAAGAAATAATCACATTAAAAATTCATCTTGAAGAAGCGAAAAGAACAGAAGGAGTCATGAAGTATCAGATAATATAGAAATAAGAAGAGGTTGAGAAGCTTGAAGAATAAGTTGTCACATTGAGAAGTAAAATCGTCAAGCTCAACAAGAACGTTGAAGAGACAGAAACATCCACATTAGTTATATAGAATGAAGAGAAGCACTCTAGGTTGCTAGAAAAGAAGAATGAATAAAATAGAAAGAGTTATGCAGAAGTACCCAAAGGAAGGAATCATGGTCAACCAGAATCTAAGAAAACTATTGAAGATACATCTTCAAGAAGACCATCCATGTTCAGGCCACAAAGAATCTTCAATCATATCATGATCAGTCAAGGAAAATATTCAGAAGGACTACGCCACAAAGAAGATCATTCACTCCCAGGTATGCAAATTTATTTTATAGTCATTGTTTTTATTGTACTAACTTTGGACATACGGTTGCAGATTGTAGGGATTATAAAATAAATGTTCAATCAATAAATGTCTATGTGGCCCCATGTAACATTGAATGTTACAAATGTCATAACTATGGACACATAGCTAGTGATTGTAGAATCATGATCGATACTTCCATGAAAGAGAACATTGATATCAGATGTAAGAAAGTATGGATAAGAAAACACGAAGAACAGGTGAACAAAGACCAAGTCCCGGAGATTGCAAGATTGGAAATAAAACGAAATGAAGAAAATTCTACAGAGAAAAATAAAGATGTCAGATACAAAAAGGTTTGGAAAAAAAACTAAAATAAAAGAAGGACATGTAAATAAGGAACGATTTCAAGAGATTGTACTTTCAGGCATTGTAGTAAAAGATGAATCCATAGACAGAAAGAAATAAGTTAGATCTCAGAGAGATGATGAATCCACAGATAGAAAGAAAGAAAGAAGTCAAATCTCAGAGAGATGATGAATCTACCAATGAAGATGATGATGAATACACATCAGAGCAGGAATTGTTTTGAAACATCCGACTTAGAGACTCCCAGGTAACATGAATATTAGATAGGGGAAGTCTATGTGATAGTTGTGATAGACCAAAGAACCATCCTTCGAGCATCTTGCAAATTTTGAATAGACAGATCCAGAGCAATCAGTTAGTATAAGTACAATCAGTTGTAGTAGTGAATACTCCATGATAGTACAGTGATAAATGGGTCAACATTATGGATAGTTTTGCAATAGATTCTTGGACAATATGGACAGAGATGGATTCATAATAACACTTAGAAGGTTTGGACATATATGTGACAGTGGGTGAGAGCATGGATTCATAGATTGCTTCAGAGACAAAGGCACATTATCATAATGGATGATAATTACACAAGAAATGGCTCGAACAATGCTAATGGATTCAAAATTGACAGATATATTTTGGAAACATGTAATGCGTATAACAGTTCACATTCAAAATAGAGTAATGCTCAGAAAGAACAATGACAAAACTCCCTACGAGCTATGGAAATGAACACCAACAAATGTGAAGCACTTCAGAGTATTTGGAAGCAAATGCTACATCAAAAGAGAAGATGGAAGAATGGGAAAGTTTGACTCTCGTGTGGACAAAGGAGTACTTGTTGGTCACTCAATTACAAGGATATCATACAGGTGTTACAATCTGAGGTTGAAAAAAGTTGTAGAAAGCATCCGTGTAACAATTGATGAAACAGGTGGACAAGAATTAAAGGAAGAAGAAAATGAATCAATGGAACAACTTTACGAATAAGAAGTCTACATTGAACAACCAGAAGGATTTCAGTTGTCAGAGAACATAGATTATGTGTGAAAATTGAGGAAGGCCTTGTATGGTCTAAAACAGGCTCTTAGACCTGTTGGCATTCGGAGGTCACTCCTGGATTGCTAGCAGGAGCAGAGCCCGAAGCCCATCAGTTTCAATGTCACGATTTGTTTTAAGGTTGATCAAATGGAGGGAAACTCGAAACAGTATTGTATCAACTCAGAAACCAGACCAGGCATGCATAAAGAGTGAGGTCTTGATCAAATTCAAACAGTGAGTTGTAGTAAGGGTGAGTAGGTGGAAGACTTACGCAAGAAGGGCGCAATGATCTATTACAGACATCAGGTATGCAACAGACTGAAGAAGAATGCATTCAAACACAAAATCCTTTTATATTCAAACACAAAAACCAGAGGGCACGACAACGCCACAACAAATCCTTTATTGCAGCAAGATGCACCACTGTGAATCCTCAGGCGAAAGATGAAACAAAGATGGAAAAGAAGGAGAACTGTTTGTTATAAACCAAGAAATCTCAAACACAGAGGCATAACCAGGACACCAGAGTATTTGCTGAAACTTTACAATCGGGAGCTTATCTTTACCATCGATCTTTGCAAAAGATGGAAAAAATGCCTACATATACTCAACATAACAACAACGACGGAACCAAGAAACTGCATTGAAGGCTTTGCGTCTGCATGGCTTCTGACAACACGGAGCTGCGATCTTTGAGTGGTCGTGCAACTTATGGCAGACGCGATCAGTTTTCTGACAGTTTATCCGGCGAATCGACGTGCTTTTAATTCTTTGCGAGACGTCCCCATTATGGCGGAGATGATGTCTAACCACCACCAACCGCTTCAATAACTGCTTCTTGGGACTGATAACGGCCCAGCCAACTCAACATCTCGAGATAGGGAACACTTCTCGCACTGCCACCTGGAACGACTGAATGACTTGAGGGACGGACATGGGGGCCATCGCGGTGGACATGGTGTATGGTAGGAATAATGACAAGAAATGAGAGCTATGACAATGGCGGAGATGATGTCTAACCACCTA
>JASDQU010100817.1:164513-181755 GCA_032191745.1 Picea mariana | reverse complement strand
AAAGGTCGAAAGGCAAGGAGGGTCCGGAATTCGTTGTGCGCCGTTGATCCGGGCGCACAAATCTGGACCGCCCGGTCTTGTTTGCTGCTTAACATGGGCGCATTATCGCCCGAGACTTTGGACAAGTGGGTTTTAACCCATTCTTTTGTATTTTATCCCCTCAGCAAGAAATATCGCTAACAAGACCATGGTACTCTAGACTCGATAAATAACTACAACAGGAAGGGTTCAGAAAAGGAAGTGCAGACAACAACCTATACATCAAGAACAAATTTGAAATTTCATTACTCGGAGAACTATCCTTCTTTCTGGGTCTTCAGATACGTCAAAGCAACCAAGGAATTTTTATTTCTCAAACTAAGTATATCAAAGAAAGGCTAAAGAGGTTCGGAATGGAAGATTGAAAACCAATTACCACTCCTATGCAAACCAATTGCAAGTTCAACAAATATGATGATTCAAAGTCTACAAACTAGAGTAATACAATTATTGGTAGCTTACTATATGTGACAACATCCAGACCAGATGAAATGTAGGAAGTTGGACAGGTGTCACGCTTTCAAGTAGCACCCAAGGAATCACATGTCTTAGCAGTGAAGAGGATTTTCAGATATCTCAAAGGAACAAAAGAGTTTGGCTTATGGTATCCAAAAGGAAAGGATCTATCACTTATTTCCTACACATATGTAAATTGGACATGTTGCATTGATGACCAATGAATCACCAGTGGAGCAACATTCTAATTGGGTGAGTGTTTATTATCTTGGCTAAGCAAGAATAGATAATCAATATCTTTATCTACATCCTAAGAAGAGTATATTTCAACAACATGATGTTGTACTCGGGTTCTATGGATGAAACAAACTTTGACAGATATACAGGTTGAGTATGATGAGCCCATTCCAATCTATTGTGATAATACAAGCTCCATCAGTATCTCAAAGAACCTGGTGATGCGCTCCAAAATGAAGCACATTCCAATAAAGTATGAATTTTTATGAGAATGAGTTGTAGAGAAGAACATCAGAGTTGAATATGTGGGCACAAAAGAACAAGTGGCAAACATCTTTACAAAACCGCTTCCAAGGGAATCCTTTGAGTATCTTTGCCAGAGACTTGGAGTAATTTCTACTCCAAAATGAATGTTTTTCTTATATGTCTTAGATTTACATGAGGAACCACCATTGAGGGGACATTTTAGGTTGGGAGATCATTTTTAGGAATATTTCAGTCAGGGGGGAGTATCCCCAAGGAAAGTTCAGTTAGGGGGAGCAACCTCAGATGGAAAGATACCTTTTCCATTGATGACGAAGGGGGAGAGATTTATCATATGTAGAGAACAGAGGCATGCTTCCAGGGGGAGCATGACTAATGTTGTTCCTGATATTGATTAGAACACTCAAATAATAATGTCAGGCATCAAAGATTTTAAATGAAATATTTTTATGAGTGATTTTTTCTACCTTCAGTTTTATGAGAAATGATCTTTAAATGAATTTAATGATAAGACAGTACAGAGGCTGTATCTCGTTATATGAGTCACAATTATAATGTCAAATGGTGTAGAAATTATTTATGAAACTGTTAAAACAAATTCAGGTATCAATTACAAATAAGTATCACCTTGTTTGCAGTGGAAGAAAAGTAGAAGACACACCCTTGAAAGGAGATAAATATTCAGTAATTCACACAGGTCACAGGTCTTGTTTTACTCATAGTAATAACATAATAAAAATTGTTATTGAATGAACTTCTGATATATTATGATCACAGTAGATGTAGTACTAAATTATAATCATTCACTCTTCAAGAACTACAAAAAGAAATTCATAGAGATGGAAACACAGAGGAAACACATAACTCAAATTGAATGAAACTTAGAATCTATGTTTGCACTTGTATTTATATTCAAAAAAGTTTTGTCTTTTACATTTGGCAAGAAGCAGCCATGAATATATCTAATATATATATATATATATATATATTTATACAAAAATTGTCTCAAATAAAAACCGTTGGACTTCCCACAATATCTCCCTAAAAATAGAATACAATCTGAATGAAATAACAACACAAAAATATTGTTGAGTTTTTCTCGTGCTTCATTTGTCTCTTCATTTGCTTGTAGATGCACTTGTTTTCCTTTGTTCTTTAAACTGGGTACACATGTCCATTAAGTCCACCACAATCATTTGTCTTACTTTCTTTGCCATTTGATTATGTTGACATCTATCCCTTCGAATGTGTTCACTAGGATAAAGAATTGTACTTGAAGATATGGGGGTGGTAATTGGATAGGTGACTCAATGAAGGCTCGTTATGGGATGGCTAACAGTTACAGGGAAGATTAAGTGGTGAGGTAGATGATATCAGGAGCATGGAGGATGTGACAGGCTGGAGGTTGAAAGGTAGAGTGGGTGGTACCGATAGAGAAAGTGGATGTTGTGTATGTTCTTTCATTTTCTCCCAGCTACACTTGCTTTTCTATGTTCATTGAATTGGGTGCACATGTCCATCAATTCTACCATGAATATCGAAGGCTCAATATTTTCATTCAATTAAAAGTAAAAAACATTCCTTTGTACCTGTGGAAACTTCTCCTGGATCTTGTTTACTTCTTGGACTGTGATCTGATACTGTAAACTTGGCTTCACCAACAACTCATTGATTTTAAGTAAATCGTTCTGGTCCATCTATTGGATGGCCGACTGGATATTTTCCTTGTTCTTCCTAGAGCTCTGTTGGTTCATTTCTATTTTAATCTGCCCCAATGCCTCTGAGATATTATTTCCTTCAAATTCAATCAATTTTTTATTTACAGAAGATAATGCCTCCATATAAGCCTCCTTTTCTTCTCTTGCAAGTTTATTTGTTTGCTCTAGATTTGTTTCCCAGTCTTTCAGGGTCATTTTTCCCTTCACTTGTTCGTAATGTGAGAAAGAAGCGAGACCAGGGATATTATCTTTCTTCCTCCATATGATAAATTCCTGAAACTTAGACCTAGCTGCACATGCCTCTTTTTCCTTGACATAAATACTTTTCAGAGAAATGTTTATTTCCTGATAGCATTTCTGAATAGCATCTACTTTTTGATAGAGCTTCCGCTGGGCAACTTCCAACTTCCAACTTATCATTGATTTCTGGTGCTTGTGTTTTGAACGAAGTAATATCTATTGTTGTGCTCTTTGTTAGGGCCAATTTGTCCTGTAGTTGTTCAATCAAACTGTCCCACTGAGTGATCAAACCTTTGATGGTCTGTGAAATCTAGTAGAGAAGCTCAAGGTTATCCTATAACTGCTTCAATTGATGCTGATAACTAGCCCTGATTCGTTCAATGTCCTAGTTCGTCCTACTTCTAACAGTTTGTTCTATACTATGTATCTCATTCTGTAATGACTCTACCAAGAGATATTTATGTTCCAGTTGTTTGGTTAAATTGTCCACTGACCATTGATTGACAGTGACAAAATCCCCTAGTGAATCTGCAAGTTCCTTTGCAAAATTAGGATCATCTTGGTCTTTCCCATCATACACCAATATTTGATTTTTAGTGATTTCTCCATCCTTTTGGTGAGATTCTATTTTTACAATATCTTTTCGTTTCTTGTTGAGAAATAAACTTGAGGGAAGCATCTATTCAGACAAGATAGGAGTAATATCATCAACATGAATGAGCTCTGAATTAGGATTTCCAAAGTTGGTCTGTAAAGGGTTCAATGATGGAATAGGAGAAATAATTTTTGTGGAATGTACTTGACCTGTTGTAATTGGGGTGCCAGCAAGAGTAGATGGTGTTTAATGAGGAACAACTTGTCCCAGATTCATGAAAGCTTCAAACCGAGCTAATACTTGTGGATCATTCAAACCTGACAATGATGTTTTATTTCTCGGAATAACCTTTCTATACTTTTTGGGACTTCTTCAACTTTGTTCTTAGTGGAGCAACTTGGCTCAGATCCCGTGGATTTAGCTTCCTGTGAAGAAGGCATGGGTTTTGAATCTCCTTGTAATATCTTCAGTAAATTGTTTTGTCTATACTCTTGAAAGCTAAGGAAGCCATTTTGTTGGTTAGGATGTAGAGTATGGAATCTGATTTGAAATTCTTCATAATATATAACTCCCATGAACATCTCATCATAAGAATAATCCTCATGGATGTATCGCTTCATGTTAAATTGAGCTAAATGATTTTCCACTATCTTATGTGGATCATGTTTCTTGAATTCAATGTCAACTAATTTGACATCTTCTAGGGTTGCAGCCTCGAATTTAGAATGACCAAAATCTAATAATGTGAACATACCAACTTGAATGGGAAAAGTTGGTCGAACCTTTTTCTGAGCTGCTTTCAATTCCTTGTTGATACCTCCTGCTACTATTTGATATGCCACTTCTCTACATACTAGCCTGTCAGGTAAAAACTGTGGAAGGGCATGAGGAGGAAAAGAAGAACCAAATACTCTAATGTAGGGTAAATTCTCCTCAATAAACCAGTCTGCAAGTGTACCCAAGTTCCCCATAATATTTTCTCAAATCTTGGGTAGCGGGTGGCCGTAGATAGCTATGTGAATAGGTACCACTACATTGTGACATATTTCATAAAACAAATATTTGTCATTTTCCTCCCACAATTTGGAGTGGTAGAAATGTATTGGCTTAGAACTGGCCGGGGTCCAACTCTAGTTCGTTAGGGGGAATGGGGTCATGAAAAAAATGGCATCCATAATATATGCTAACATGTAAAAAGGAGCAGGTTTCCCTTTTGATTTTGATGATTGATACTAAACAATTTCCTTGGCCAAATTATCAGATAGCATTTTATCCCAATTGAAGGTATAACCCTCGACTACTTCATTCATTATGGATACCCACTCAATTGATAAATGTGTAGGGTTATTTTTCCCAAACAGACGATAGATAATCATGGCTATATATAACACATGATCATCTAAGGATGTTCTGGAATACATACCATGAGCATCGACTCTAAATTTTTCTAGATGTCCCCACCAGGTCTTGATTATATCATGACCATTTCTATCATATTGAGTGCATTTGCTTCTCTCAAAATCTAGAAGAAATGTTGCATTGTAAGAATATTTGGGTGTAGGGAAAAGATTATACAGTACTTGTAGATTCTTCGGTCGAAAAGAGCTGACAAGGGTCTTTTGGTGGTTGATGATGCTTCTGGTTTGGATGTTTATATGTTCCAAATCCCAATTTATCATATCATTGTAGGGTATAATTTTGGGTCGTGCAACGATCTTATGCATTTCTGACTGTGCTACAAATTTAAGCTTAGCTGAGAAGGACTCGTCGTCTTCCTCGATAGAGTCATTTGGACAGTTAATAATCTCATGCTCTATGATATCAAAAACATGCTTCCAAGACTTAATGGCGTCTGTAACTCGCGGAGTTGTGTCTGATAGAGCATCTGCATTTGGATTGGAATCATCACCTGATGCATCAAGCTTCTTTGCATCTTTTCGTGGCACCATAATCCTCAAAGAAATAGAATTAGCCTACCTGTAACAAGAGAAGTCTGTAAGCTCTACACTGAATAAAAAACTACTAATTGCAAATGGTAAAATGATTTTGAAATTTGAAGTGCTTTATTCAAATTTTTTATTGATCTTCGTATAGAATTACTGACGAAGAATTTATTAAAACTTAATGGAATTTATTACCTGGTGATTCACAATATTTATTGAAATCATTAACCTTAATCAATCATAAATGTCATTAATACTTTGACAGTTCGGCGTTCGAAAGCTTGATTATGACAGGGTAGAAATTACCCAAAGTCCAAACTTGCGGAGTGATTAATTAATACTTAATCATGATTAACCTAAGTTATTAAATGTTAACTAAGTAATTAATTAATACTTAATCATGATTAACTTTGGCGCTTTGATACTTTGACGTTTTGTGAACTCATTCTTTGTTAAAACTCCTGAAGATCAATCTCCTGGAGCGACATGGCAGAGATGATGTCATTCTTGATAACGTGTCATGAAAAGCAAGGTGCCACGTGTCACTTGAAAATATGTGAATCATCTGACATAAATGTCAAAATAAGTGCCATGTGTCAACCCAAGAAAATATTTTAAAAGACACGTGTCCCATGACGTGTTTGTAAGTCCTTTAGGAATTATCATGAGTGACTATCTTCGGGACTTCAGAGTTTCAGGGCTTTTTTTGTTTAGATTTGTTGGAATACCAGAAGCGTGAAGCTCTGAAGCGACCATTAAAGACTTTCTTTTAAAAATAAGGAAACTTCTAAAATTCGGAGATCATTAGGACCGTTCGATCAAATTAGAGTAACTCATCGATGATAGATATTGTAAGCACCTTTTTGTTTTTTTTAAGTAAAAAAGGATAGGACCTGTTATATTATCATTATCAAGTTACAATGACTATTTACGAGGCCAACTGTCCCACCTAAATAGGAAACCAAGACAATTGGGAACCTTGTGACATTTGTTTCCCAGTAAACAAAACTATCAGAGTTTCGTCTTGCCCGAAGGAAACCAGGACTGCAACCCATTAAATTTAAACTGTATGCCAAAAACTAGTTGCAAAATAACTAAGATCTAACTGGGCCAAAGCCTGGTTCGGAAATAGAAAGAAAATTTCTAACCAAGAACATCATTGAACCTCTTATCCAGTGCGCTCGTCCTCATCCCCGTGCTTTCGCCATCCTACTGGAAGCGCGTAAGCCTGCGTGCACGTTGGGCATTTCCGTTTAGGAAGAGTTCTAGAATGAGCCGCGAACATCATGTTGAGCCATTGATCGATTTGGGTGAGGCAAAAGACCTGGTCGTCCAACAGACTCCTCAGATCGAAGATGAGAGTGAGGTACCCCTAGTCGGTGAAGAGTTGTTGGTCCTTCCAGTGGCTATCGATGGAGGCTGGGGCAATGGGCCCTATTGCTCCCTCACTTGCATGTGTCGGTCAGTTGGAAAGATGGGTCTCCACCTCCATAGATGCACCAGGGGGTGAGTCTCTGCTTCCCTATGTTACACCTCAATATTGCTCACTTCGATAAGTGTCGTAAGTGTCGCATGTTCCTTACAACTTTCGTAAGTGTCGCAAGTTGTTCACAAGTGTCGCAAATGTTGTTCAAGCATACTACCATAATAACGACACCAAGGAGGCACTTAAGACATCTCATACACTTGATTTGGAGGAGGGAAAATGATTAACTGATGTCAAGGAACTTTTATCACCTAAGAATAGCTCGTAAACAAAGGTTTTGAAGGTGAGCGCTCCCCTACATCAGCCTTAGGAGCGCTGGCGCTCCCCTATAAGGTCTCATGGAGCGTTATAACACTTGTCTGCCCCGCTGAAGGAGCGCTATCCATCCTTAGAGCGCTGGTGCCCCCCTCAAGAGTCCTAGGGAGCACTATAGCGCTCTGATGCCCCTTTTGAGGGAGCGCTATCTAATATGAGGCAGTAGTTGGCCCATTGAGGAGAGTAAGGGGAGGATCTTTCAAGTTTGGAAGGCAGTTTCATTCGAATTCTTGGTTCCATCAAGAGGTCCCTGATCCAAGGAGGGAATTCCTCAACTTGTTCTATAGAAAACTCAAGAGGTTAAGCTCCTCTTAACCTATATAAGAAGGCTCTATGGTGGTGAAAAAGGGGAAGAATTTCTAGCATGAAACCTATGATCTCATAGGAAACACACAGCCAGTCAAAGGAGAGTGATCAGTGAAGCTGCTATCATCCAGGTTGTGGATCTTTCAAGCAAGGGTTAGACGAAGGGGACTTGACGAAACTGTCGCATTCACATCTACGATTGTAAGTACTTCTGTCGTTATTCTCATTAATATGACACATTTGGCCTGTTTCTTTCTAGTTTGTGTCTGATCTTACATGAACTTATCATTGATAGATATATCTATTTTCAAGGTAATATCAATAGAGTAGGAAGTGGTCGTACTTTGTTTGTCTACAGGACTCAGCGAGGAGCGAGAGTTTGGAGCTCGATTTGGAGCGTGCAGGGACAAACATCGATACAGAGGTACTACTATTATCCTTCCTTCTAATGTATTAGTTTGTATAGATTTGAATGGAAATCAGTGTCCACGTTAAGCACTTTCTATCTTAGAGTTAGGGTCTAGCTCTTTGAGGCAATCTACCTATCCGCAGGAAGATTTTCCTACAACAGAAATTGGCAACTCCACTGGGGAGTCCTCAAATCAAAACTTCTTGTTTTGATTTCTCCTCGTAGACCTTGTTTTACCCCTTGAATGTTTCAGACCTGGTTCACTCCTCTTTTGATTGGTTTCATGAGCTATTTGACTCCCTACCCCATCACACTCAGCCTAATTGTCGAAACTGAACTGCAATTTTTGGATTTTTGACACTTTTAGGAGCTTTTTGAACCTGGCGCCCCTATCCCTGTGTTAACAGAGTGCCAGTTCTCCCTGAGTGCCTTACACAGAGTGCTATAACACTTCTTGTCCTTGACAACAGAGCACCAGCGCTCCTTTGGCCCATAAACCTTTCAGAATTGCCTTTTTCAGGGTTTTACCTCTGTGTTTCTCTTGTTGGGTCACCTTGTGAGTCAATCCTTCTTCCTTTCTAGCTTTGACATCTGTCTTTTTGAAGAACAAACATCTTGCTGTTTGGATTTTGTAGCCTCCTTCACTATTGTTTTTGAGTTTTTCTACCATTTGGATTTTGAAACCCATGCATTGTCTTTCTCTCCTTTTTTGATTGAACGAAAAACTCTGGTGAAGGTCATCAAAGTCCTACAGATCTCTTATTTGGTTTTAGTTAAGATCACTATTCTTCAACATTTCTTTTGGTGTGAAGTTTGATTTCTCTTTGATTGTTTCTTTTCTTTCGCTTCTTGTTTTGATCACAACGAGAGCGTGTATTGTTTGTATGATTCTTGCTTGTGTTGGTCTGATTTTCATTTATCCAAGAAGATATTTAGCAAGACGAGCATTGTTTTGAATTAATCATTATTCATATGAAAACAATAAAAAGAATCTTTATGATTGATTGTGCATGTTAGAAGGTATCTCAAAAGTTTTAGCATCACATCAGGATTTGTTTGAAGAAAATTTGTTTGAGGACATTCCTTATTAGTGCTTGTTAGTGAAAAGAACTGTCTCTCTCTCCCTTAGATAGATGTTCATCGAAAAGAAATGACTGCTTATCATCTTTGATGCATTTTTGGGACTGAGTCATAATTCCATTTGTTTCACTTCCATGCACCCCTTTTGAGTAAAGAACAACTATAAAATGAATGCTAATTAAAAATTATCTAGAAATTTTTCTTTTCTAGGATCCTCCACCAACAGTAGATTAGGCTTAGTACTTTGGATCAGGCTGTGAGCATAACTCTCCAAAGTTTCCAAAACAAACATTAGCATCCTGAGTTAGGGAGAGTCAAATCCAATTATGGTACAAGTCTGCCTGGGATCCCCCTCTCACATAGGGGTTACGCATGAGGTCGCATTCGGGTGAGTTACGAAGATTATCCCTCCATGGTTTAACTAATTGTGGTGGTCATATCGTATTATGGGGATCACTTAAAGGTAAATCCACAATTACTGCTTGGAAGCCTTTTAGTTGATTTCAGGCTCGATACCCTTCCCGTACGTTTGGATCGGACTGTCGACTTTTCCCGCCCAGGGGCTGACTACGAATTGGTAACCTTAGTGGCCGTAATATTTAGGGTATTACACAAGGTGACAGTGAAGGGAAGTCTCACTGTACCTAGAGTAGACATTGGTCAAACTCACTCGGGCTCCTTGGAGGGTAAATCCACAATTACTGCGTGGAAGCTTGCACCAAGGCGTAAGTCCGTTAAGCAGGTCACCATTGTAACTATTCCACCCTATCCTCGCCCCTTCTGGACTTGATCACGTGATGTTGGATTTCATCACCAACTAGTACGGTAATCGAGAGAAGTCCCTGTTTGCTTGGTTTTGATTCTTAGATTTTATTAGCGTATGCTATTTCTTTTCGGTAGTTGGCCATAGATCTTTTTCGCCGACTCTTTTTCGCCAACATCGACCCTCCACGCCATTCGCGGAGGCTATAGGGACTTCCTCCAGAAAATATGGAAGGAAACACACCTTTACCCCCTCATTCTACGGAGGAATCTCCTCAACAAAGTGAGGTTCAAGACACTACAACTCCTCAGGAAGAAGTTCCCACTCCTTTAGAGAATTTTTGAATTGTTTCAGAGTCTTCGGAAGCTTTCCGCATTCCAGAGGGATATGAATGACGTGTCCTCCAACTGAATTCCGCTAGTGAATTTGTTGTCGTCAATCCTTCTGACATCCTGACTGGGTCTCATCAAAACCCTTTAGCCGATGACCCTTTTTGGACCGCAGACATTGTTCGAAGTGAACTGCGCATGGTGCGAGATCTTTATGGAACAGGGATGGGTGCTGACGCACCTATTTCCTACACCGTACCCCTAAACCATTTTACCAGTACCACTGCTTTTACAACCACCCCGCCCGTTGGTCCGAACACATCGTCCGTTGGCCCAAGGTCTACTCTTCCCCTCCAGATGGCACATTCCACCATAGTCCCTCACATTCTGACTATTCCCGCCGGTAACGCGGTGGTAAACCAAGCTGCGATTGGCACACCTATAACACCAAGACCTACATCATCACTCCCTTTTGGGTACAGAGCACTGAATGCTTTCACTGCCACTACTACCCAAGCCAATACCACCCAAGTTATGACGGGAGGTTCCATACCTATCTAACAACCCGAAGGGACTGGTCTTGGTGGTCCTAATCTGCTCGATGGCACCGGTCAGTCATTTGCGTCTGGTTCTCAAATTCCGGGAACTCTCCCTCAAGTTGGGGGGCATCCTCCCACCGGAGGAAAAATTCCATTTGGGGGACACCCTCACACTGGGGGGAAACCTCAATCCGGAGTCTACCATCAACCATATGGACAAAATGTGTCCACCACACCCAATCCGTGGAACGTCCCTTTTCCAGGAAACCCACAGTTCTCGGCAGGACACAATTCTCAGACTCTGCAACAACCTCTTTATGGACAAATGCCAAACCCAACCTATAACCCTCAAAACCCATCTAGTTATCCTCCGCTCACACATGCTTCTCAAAACACCTCAAATCCTGTGTACCCTGGTCAACACCAACCTCATACAAGAGGGCCCACTAGTTACAATTATTCACATAACCCAGTGATTGGCCCTACTGGTGTCCCCATGCCGCACCAGCATCACCCACAGGTTAACCGACAAATAACTTTTCTAGCTACCCTGGACCTTCCAGACTTGTCTCGGTTAACGAATGATTCTATTTATCATTCTCCGGTTTGGCCAGGTATTCCAGCTAAACTTCCTTCTGATATCCCAAAATTTGATGGAAAGTCCGGAGAAGACCCAAACAACCATGTGATGACTTTCCATTTGTGGTGTTCATCCAACTCCCTCATGGACGATTCCATACGTTTGCGTCTTTTCCAATGAACGCTTACGGGTTCCGTGGAAAAATGGTATATTGAATTACCACGCGCATCTTTTCACGATTTCAACTCCCTCGCCATGTCCTTTCTCACACACTTCCAACTACCCATTCGGTATGAGACGGGTACTGAACTATTAACCTCCCTTCGTCAGACAACGTTCATAAATATCTCCGATCATATTCATGAATGGAGACGACGACGAAGGCTAATCAAAGCGGTCATTCCTGACCAATTGTTAGCGGAATGGTTCACTAAATCATTGTTACCCCAGATTGCTCATGATGTTGCCATGGGTGGTGTAGTCACCGAGGAAGAAGCTATTGCCTGAGCTCAGTACTTAGACTTAGTCTATTCACAATTTGGTACTCTGTACGAGTTGATACCAAATGCTACCTGTGCCACTAACGATCCATCCAAACCATCGTCTGCTTCCCACACGGATGGAGTTATTGGCTCCGTCAAAACCCAATCTACTACCCAGTCGACTAGAACGATTCAACAGCCTGCTTCGATGGCTGCTCCCAGCCCGAATGCACCCCCTTCTACTCCCCCTCAAACTCAGGTCTCTAAGGTGAATGCGGTCCAATCAACCCCTTCACAACAACCTGGGGGCAAGAAGAAAGTGAGAAATAAACCAAAGAAAAACAATAACAACGAACAACCAAAAAATCAACCGCAAACCCCTGCTGCCGGAAAACAACCACAACGAAAACTAAAATTCCCATGTCTCATTTGTGGTGACGATCACTACACCCGAGATTGTCCACATCGCGATGAAGTGGCCAATATTTTCAAGGGAAATTCACAACCCGCTGTGCTTACTCAACCTTTTCCACAGCAACAATCTTTGGTTGCTCAAACCCCCACCGCAGGGGGCAGTTCCAACCAATCCCATGATGAGGCCTCAAAAAGTGCCCACATTTACATGTTCAATGGGGTTAATCTAACCACTCACTCTGCAACATATGACACGCCAATTAAACCTGATAAAAAAAAGACTGCTAATGGTTCCGCACCAGACCCGTTACCATCTTTCGTTAGTCCTCCCTTGCTAGCCCTCCATCCGAGCCGCTTCAAATTGAGAAACCTTCGTTTGACTCCATCTTATGCACTCCTAAGAGAACCATCCGGAAATCTACCTTCAATCCTAATTCACGGGCTGACCAAAACTATAACATTGTAGAAGATTTGGCCCAAGCACCATGTGCTATGTCTGCCTTGGAAGTTCTACAACACTGTCCCAGCCAACGTAGAATGCTCTTAGCTGCTATCGATGCTTTTGATCCCGAGTCATCAAACAACCTCATGTTTAATCTGGATGATCATCAACTGTGACTCTCCCAATAGTTATCTTTTCAAATTGATGTTGTTGTTCACAATCAACAAATCCATCGAACTATCTTAGATGAGGGAGCCTCTACTTGTGTCATTTCCTTAGCTTGTTGGAAAGGCTTAAAATCACCTGCCCTTAACAAATCTTCTACGATGTTACGCGCTTTCGATGGATGAGGTTTTCATCCTCATGGATTATTACAATCCTTAGCCATTCAGTTGGGCGGCAAAACTGTTACCATTGATGTCGAGGTGGTCAATGCTCCCCTCGATTACAACCTACTACTCGGAAGAAGTTGGTTCTACACTATGACTGTCGTCACCTCGTCGATGTTTTGATGTGTACAATTCCCCCATCAAGGAAAAATTTTCAGCATCGATCAACTTGATTTCTGTACACCCGACGCTCGCATCCCTACCACCAACAACATTCCCTTTTTTGGAGACCACCCAGTTACGTATGAAAGCGTTGGTGTTGGCTTATTGAAAGATTCTAGCCTTATGGGTACTTTCCCTACACCACTTCCACCTACTGCGCATCATATTTCCACTGTCAATATGATCTTGACTATGCCTTATCAATCCTTGGAATCATCTGACCCTTGGATTGTACCTAGTCCTCTAGAATCCGATGTGCTCGGTGACACTATGCCACTTAGCCTAGCCGAGGCCGCATATGTAGTTATTCAATCTGCCTCTCCCTCTTTGAACAATTGACATTTATTGGCACCGGATGCCTACTCGGTGCCCTCATGGTTGGATTCCCTGTCGTCCACCGTTGATTACATTTCCCAAATTTTTCCTTTTGATGAATCTATTATGGAAATGCTTAACATTGACGATATGCCTTGGGATGATAACCATCATCGATCCTCTTTTCTTCCGCCTTTGGAGGAAATCCATCAAGACATACACTCTGTCTTCCCCCCTGATGTTACCAATGCTCCACAATATCCTATCCTCACACAAGATACTCTCTCTGAGGGGAATATAGGTAACATCTCTACCATGGTTGTTATCAATATTTCGATCAAAGAAGGTGTCATGGAAAACATTAACCTTGGTGCTAATTGCACACCCGAAGAAGTGGTCTCTTACACCGCTTTGTTTAAAGAATTCCACGATGTCTTCACTTGGAGTTATGAGGAAATTCCAGGGATCGAACCTTCAATCATCGAACACGAAATCAAGAATTACCCTAACATGAAACCTATTCGACAAAAGCTTCACTCGGTTCATCCCAAGAAAATCGCAGCAATAAAGGCGGATGTTGAAAAACTTCTAAAATATGGCTTTATCTATCCCGCCCCTTTGACCGAATGGGTCTCCAACCTTGTTCCGGTTGTCAAAAAACAAGGGACCATCTGTGTTTGTGTTGACTATCGAGATCTCAACAAAGCTTGTCCCAAGGACAACTACCCTACGCCCTTCATCGACCAAATCATCGATAATTGCGCAGGGAGCGTAATCTTCTCTTTCATGGATGGCTTTTTTGGGTATAACCAGATTGAAATCTTACCTGCTGATCAACATAAAACAGCCTTTATCTTCCCATGGGGAACTTTTGCCTATCGAAAGTTACCATTTGGCCTCAAAAATGTTGGTGCTACTTTCCAGTGGGCCATGTCGTACGCTTTCCACAATATCAAGCATATCGCAGAGCGTTACCTCGATGATTTACCCACCCATTCATCCAATCGATCTGATCACATTGATCACTTGCGGGCGATTTTTCTTCGATGTCGTTCTACCGTATTCGCTTGAACCCACACAAGTTCATTTTTGTTGTCGAATCTGGTCGACTCGTCGGTTTCATTGTCTCCAAAGAAGGGATCAGGATGGATCCCTTTAAGATTAAGGCCATTCTATCCTTACCCCCACCTACCAATTTAACCCAACTCCAAAGTTTACAAGGCAAAGCAAACTTCCTTCGTCGTTTCATCTGCAACTACGCCGAGATAACTAAAGGATTCATGCAGTTACTGTAGAAAAACACCCCTTTCATCTGGAATGATACTGCCCAACAATCATTCGATGCTCTCAAGCACGCCTTGACCCACGCTCCCTTGTTACACCCTCCAAAGTATACAAAGGACTATATCCTTTACTTGGCCACCTCTGCTTCCACTATTGCGATGGTGTTAGTTCAAGAGGACCCCAACGATGAAGAACATGTGATTTATTACCTGAGCAAGAGTCTATCTGGACCCAAATTACGATATTCACATGTCGAGAAACTTACTCTAGAAACCGTCATCACTGTCCAAAGATTCTTCCATTACATCTTATTACGCACCACCACGGTGATCACGGACTCCAACCCCATGTACCACGTCTTGACACATCAAGTACTTGGGGGAAAATATTGTAAATGGATCATTATTCTTCAGGAATTTGATCTTGAGTTTATGAAGGCCAAAGCCAAAAAATCCCCGGTGTTTGCAGAGCTTATCTGTGCTCTCCCTCATGCCGATGAAAACATTGAACCTAGAGATTCTCTCCCCAATGAATCTCTCTTCCTCATCAGCACCTTCGATCCTTGGTACAGAGACATTCTCCTCTACCTTGAAACCCAACGTTTTCAGCCCAACATTTCTCGCGAAGAGCGTTGACGCATTCGTCACCACTCTCGTCGTTATCTCATCATCGACGACACCTTGCATCGCCATGGTATTGAAACCATCCTTCGACGATGTCTGATTCACGAGGAGGCTGAATGCATTTTGAATGATTGTCACCTTGGTGCCTGTGGCGGTTTCCTTTTCGGGATGGCCACAACCCAAAAAATCCTACGTGCCGACTACTTTTGGCCCTCGATTTTCAAAGATTGCATCGAGGCTGTCAAAAAATGCCCACCCTACCAAGTCTTTAACAAGAAGGCACGCACCCACCCTACTGCGCTGCACCCCATTATCGCCATCGGCCCCTTTTCCAAGTGGGGTATCAATTTCATGCAGTGTAAGCCTACCTTAGCTGGGAGGCACGGTTATATCATCGTCGCCGTCGACTACTTCACCAAATGGACTGAGGCTATGCCTACCTTCCTGAATGATGGTCATATTGCAGCTCTGTTTCTTTTCAACCATATCATAACTCATTTTGGTGTACCATGTGCCATCGTCACTGATCATGGTGCACACTTCAAGAACCAGATGATGAGCGAATTACATGTCAAATTGGATTTTCTCCATGAAAAATCATCCCCTTACTACCCTCAGGCCAATGGACAAGTTGAAGCCATCAACAAAGTCCTAAAATCCATGATCAAATGCATGGTAGTGGAAAACAAGACATCGTGGCATTTACAAATTTTCTCCACTCTCTGAGCTTATCGCACTTCGGTGAAAACCTCAACTAGATTCACTCCTTTCCAGTTGGTATATGGCATTGAAGCCGTTCTACCAATCGAGTGTGAGAGTCCATCACTCAAACTTAAAGTAGAACTCCTGCCCCATACTTCTGCTGAAGAAGAACGATTCTTGTATCTATCCAAGCTGGATGAAACACGTCGTGATGCTTCTCTCGTTAATGAGGCACATCAGAAACGAATTAAGAGTCAATACGACAAATCCGTCCACCCTCGGACTTTTGCAGAAGGAGACTTAGTCCTCGTTTATGACCAAGCTCACAATAAATTGGGGACAGGAAAGTTAGAACCTATATGGCATGGTCCTTACATCATGAAGCGTGTCCTACATAGAGGTTCCTACGAATTAGTAGATCATGATGGAATTTCCCTAGGAGAGCCCCAAAACGGGCTTTACCTTAAAAAGTACTATGCCTAGATCACCTAGCATCTGTACTTTGTACATTATTGTATTTTAGTTTGGTGTGTCTTTTTCTTTCGCGTGCTCAAGTCTTTACCGTTGCCACTCATGACTGTGCTTGTGTTTTCATGCGCAGATGACGTCTTCCTTTCCTATCTTTTTCGGGTTTGCGGATGGCGCTAGTTGACATACCCGGAATATTTCTTCGGCAGCATGGGTTATTTACCAATTTGACGAGGTGGTGAGTTCAGGAGGTATCTGCTTAGGACCAGCAACCAACAACATGGCAGAATATCATGCTGTCATCAGATTATTGACCCAAGCCTCCTCCCTAGGTATCTCTCGTATCATTGTTTATTTAGACTCCCAACTCATGGTCTATCAACTCAACTGCATCTACGCTATCCGTAGTCCTATCCTGCTACGTCTCCACCTACAAGTTCGCCATCTTGAACGAATGTTTGATTACATTGAATATAGACACATTCCAAGAGAACTTAATAGTGTTTCAGATTTGTTAGCTAATTACATCATGGATCGGTGTCTCACCCACATATAAGATTTAAGGAAAGCAAAATTGTACATTACATGTAAATTAAAAACACATCACAGACATCATCATGTACAAATCATTGACACTGTAAAAAATCGAAAGTATATATATA
>JASDQU010100817.1:142916-154173 GCA_032191745.1 Picea mariana | reverse complement strand
CAGATATTAGACATATACATAGACATTCAATCATGCATTTCAATTTATGTACACAGACATTCAATCATGCATTTCAATTTATGTACACAGACATTCAATCATGCATTTCAATTCATGAGCTCATGGTAAATGAGATACTTATCTATTATAAGTTGCATCCAACCAACTGACTGTGGGTGTTCTCCTTTCCACCCAACCATAGGCTTAGAGGCATTCATTCTTAGCACTCTGACCACCCTCGTGCTAAGCCATGATACCACTAGGGAAATCTTTGTATTTCTTCAGAGGTTTTATTTCTCTTTCATAGCCTCTGTAAGGTTTATCAGATGCTCCCTTAGCATCAAGCTCTCTATCTTCAACTCAAGTCATGTCTTATGCACATCATCCATCATGCCTTCTTCCTCGGTGTGTCTCTCCTACTCTCAGCAGAGCCTTATGTGCCTCATTTCTTCTCGGTTTTCTGCATGCCTCTCTCCCTTGCACGCACACCCTTCTTGGGAGGTTTGTTTCTTGTTCTATCTTGTTCCTTCTATCAGAAGGAAACTCGGGTCAGCATGGTCTACCAGAACCTGTGGTACTTCAGGATGACATTATTTAGCCAAAGCATGCTTCCATTCATGGGGATGGTTGATGGTTCAACCACCGGTCCTTTCTTTTATTAACTTCTTTCTCCCCTTGGGATCCGGAGAGGGTTGGTTATTCCCAACAAGGGGAAATTTGGGGTCATACACTTAATGAACCTTCTCTAAAATTTTCCTCACTCTTTCCTCTAGTGATATCATGGCCAATACTCCAAGGCTTAACCCCCACAGTCAGACATTGGCAACTCAAACAATAATACATTTACATTGATCCCATGCCACAACATGGTAATCCTAATTTATTGATTAATTACAGGCTGGGGGGAACAGGGGTATTACAATCCCCTCCCCCTTAAAAAGGGAACATTGTCCTTAGCGTTCTTTCTCAGTAACACCTGTCATGTATTTTTTCCTTCGGTTGTTTCAAAAATATTGATTCTCTTTCTTGGTCAGGTCCCTTCCGGACTCTTAACCTTCATCACCTGGATTCAATAATCTTGGAAAACAAGCATGTTAATCATAGTTTCATGTGAAAACATTTTATTGTTGCATAAAATTCAAGAAATATTTCATAATTTAGCACAATACTCATCTGTGTAGTTCGTGTTTTTGCATCCACATGGATATCTTATTATCCCGAATCACTGTTTTTCCTGGACATACCCATTGTGTGCATGATACCAATCAATAGTTTTCTAGGATTATCAAAATATCCTCTTCCTTGCGGTCACTCACCTTCCAGGCCCAGGATCAGGAATCCCCTTCTCTGCTATGCAGTTCCTCGGGCGATCCATATTTCCTTGCCAAGGCTTTCTTTCACAAGAATATTTATAGAGACTTTATTGATCCTTATAGTCAAGGCGTCCATCAGACTTTCTCTATTGAGGCGTCCCTCCAGCTTGTGTTACCACAACACATGTTCCAGGCGATCATGTCTTACAACATGGTTCTCATGGCTCAACAGTAGCCATATTTCATTCTTGAAAGACTTCATATGTCCTCCTTAGATAGATATTTTCCATCTCATATGTATCACAGGCATACAAAATTATGAGACATTATCATAAATTTCAAATTCAGAATTTTATTACAAATCTGTCACCCACAGATTTTCTGATTTTCTTATTTATTTTCAGATGTGTTCTTCATAGGAACCATATCCACAAACATGGGGATTTCCGCCCCATAGTATTTTGTCTCAACATAAAATCAATCTTCCTTATGAACTTAGACACTGCCATACCCAAGACCCCCTTTTTTTTCTTCCTGCAATTCATTATTTATATAGCCAAACAAATTGTTAGTTTCTCATGTATATATATTCTCACAACACATTTAAAATGGTATCACAAACATTTTTTAACTTGTGCATTCTAATAGTTGCATCACATCTATACAAACAAGAAAGTAAAAACTCATTCCTTACCTATGCATCATTTCATCCTACCAGAATTTTCAAAATGTAATTCAATCAATTAAGTGAACTTAATACACGGTGTTAATATATGTGGCCACATTCACACCCAATACACCCTTGCATTGATTTTCAAGTTGCCAAACTTGGTGACAAGCACTTTGTCATGGTGTTTTGGATCTTAGCCAATCTCTTCACCATATGGCTTATTCATTCTCATTCATAATTGAAGAAGGATTGTGCTTCCTATTGCAGGCTAATCATGATCCCAAATCAGCACATATGAAACTATAAGTTTCTCTTGAATTCTCCCAATCATTCTTCCTTCATTAGTAACCAGGGTGCCAACACTCATGGACACCCAATTTGACTTCTATTTAACACCTATATAATGTAAGTAAAATGTTGGAAGGTTGTCCTTCCCCAATGGAAAAATCCATTGTCTTCCCTTTATGCAAACATGCATGTCCTCAAAGCAATTTCATGCCATGTGCTAACTATGAGCACTTTTATTTCCGATCTCCCTAGATTGGTCATTGTACCCATGGTAGTCTTTACTCCTGCATTTTCTTGCAAGGATTATAACTTATCCTTGATTTTCATAGACTACCTCTTTCTATTATTCAGGTTCTTTTCTAGAATCCTACCCTACTTGGGTGTCAATGGCATACAACAACCACTTCATATTTATTTGCCTATCATTAAGATAATGAAGCCTTTTCAAAAGGGATTCTTATCAAATCCCTCTATACCTTATGCCATACAGGCCTGATTTTGATACCTTTTCAGGCTCCTGGCACCCTCTTTCTGATATTACCTCATCAGTGGTGCTCCATGGGGACCTTTTAAAGCCCCCTCAACAATATTTTAATGACAACATTCTCATAGTCATCCTTTGCTTGAGGTTGTTCACCATTGGCAACTATCTTTCTCAACAGCTCCAATTCCTTTCTACACACGTCATACATCATGACTATATTAATTTTCAGGCAAGGTAAAAATGTATGTATCACTTCAACAAAACATTTACAGATATGTCCTAGCATATCTTTATGCACTTTTTCATGTTATCCTTAATGTTTCCATGAATGAAGCACAAAAATTTTCCAATTGTTTCTATAGTCATGCAACCATAATCCCTATGATGTTAAACACTTACCTACATTAGTAAATCCACCGCTCATACCATAGAAATACAACAACCAACTAGGAAGGAGTCAAGGAACTCTTCTTTGGTCCAACTCCTTCTACACAACCCTAGACTTTCAGTCCAACTAAGTTATTTTCCAAGGCCTCACTTCCTTTACTTTATATGGCTCAACCAAGCCCATTTAATCAAACATACTCATTTATTCATTCTCTCCTGTCCAGTTTTACTTGTTCTCGCAGTTGTTCATCTAAGACCTACAACTTTGTAAGAAATTCAGAGTTCTTAGGGTAGAAAAATTGTTCCTCCTTTTTCCTTTTCTTGGATTTTGCAATATACTTCTTATTGTGATCTTCCATCCCTTTTCCTTGAGCATCCCATGTTAGGCCTCACCCTAACCTCTTGAATACATCAGCATGCTTTAATAGAAAACTTTTTGTTCATAATGGATCATGAACCTGTGCACCCTACACATTACCATTCAGTTATCAGAATGGTCATTATTCATTTATTAGTATTTTATTCTTTACATGATGTTTACAAAATGTAATCCAAGATTCTTATACACACACACACACACACACACACACACACACACACACACACATATAAGCTTGTGGTTCACTGCTTAATTCTCATTATTCATTAAGGTTGTGACTATGTTCTCCTGACTAAGTCTTCAAACAATTTCTCCACATGGAACTCCTTCAGCATGCAACTTCCTTATTGCATATCCATCACTATCTATGATGGCCTCAACCTTGATTTAGCCTCAGTTGTTTACCAAATATTCCATAAGGAATATAAACATGCATCTTTGTCATGCATCCAAATTATGTATCCTCACATATTATGGTTTTGTTAACTCACATCTATGATGTACTTAACCATACGCATAATCATAAGCCTGGGTGTAGCTTCCATAGGCATATTTCATAGCCTACATACATATCTACTTTAAAATCAGTCAACTCGTGATTGTTCACAATCATTCTCATGTGACCCTCAAATGCAGAATCATTTTCCTCTTATCATGACAACAGAGCGACCTTGCTCGTTCATTTTTTCATCCATTTATACTAGTCTTTCCTGAGGGAATGGAGCACATTCCCCTTAAGCTATCATTCAAAACAAAAATTTCTTAACTCTTGAAAATGGAGTCAACCATGCATCCATGGTATTCACTTAATCTTGGCAATTGCAATTATCTCCTTACATATCACTCATCAAGGCAATCATATTGTGCCTTTAGCATACATATATCCTTACATCATGCATGTGCATCATTTGGACATTTAACATCTTTCATACCTAATTGGTATTAATATCAGTCTTCATGTCAAGAAACCTCACAATGCATTAACCCATTCATTCAAACACATACAAACCTAGCCAAACATTCATCATGCAAGATCATTGTTTGCACCCTTTCCATGTCATACATTCACATGGACATATTAGAATTCCAGATCCTCCTCCAAGGATATTGCTTCCATCCTTATGAAAATCCTCATAAGGACAATCAAAACTGAGATTCCCTCTCAGTTGTGAGCTTGTAGTCATTCACATGATATCCACCTGGCAGTTTAACAAACATAATCATAACTATGTTTCCCTTTCTATGCGATAACAACTAGCAAGAAAACATTATTGCCTCAACTATCATGAAAACATTTTCCAGTCATAAATACAGTCTGGGAAATTATAACCATTCCCAAGGTAATAAAACATCCAATCTAGCTTCCAACTGGTCTTGATCAGTAGACCTTCTAATCAAGGAAATCATTTTATAGATTCCCTTTACTAGGGTCCAACTATATCTATATGGCTACCATCCACCACTAGATGTCAATCTGACTCATTGGGCTTCTATAAGTGCCCCAACACTTCCTTTACCATATTCAGGATCAACAGTTAATCAACCATTTTACCTTATTTCTAATAAAGTTTAATGTCTAATAACATTTGGACTATTCCCTTAAAGCCCAAATACAATTTCAAATTATGTTACTTACTAAGTATTCTAGTTCAGAATTCCAAAGTATCTTCAGGGCATAGTCATTCTTAACCATTACACCTAGAATTATTCCTTATGTTCAGCAACAATCAGGGATGGAGAACACTCTCCTCCTCCCACAATAATTCTAGTAGATTAGTTTCCTATCCACCAAACAAGGGAGGTTGTTGTGATTTCTCACTCAATCACTCTATATTTATACAGGTTCATTTATCAACTTGATTAGATAAACCCTGCCCAACAATTCTTATACCCAGAAACAAAAAAATCATTTCTCAGTTCTCTTTGAAACCCAAGAGTTGTGCATGATCTCCCTTTTCATAGAATGGTCACCAGACTCATTCCTCTGATCGTGAGGTATTATACACATATGAAAGGTTTAATCCTTCATTAAAGTAGTAATATTACTGCTACAGATCCTTTCAATACATTCACATCCAAGTCTTTCTATGAGTGTCCATCATCATAATCCCACTCATGTAGGATAGGCTATCATTTTCCAAAGAAATGATAGGCTTTCTTTGCCACAGACTAGCATGATTCAATCTCGTTGGGTAAAATCCCAACTGTATTTTAATCTACATCCTTCTACTCAAGGAACTTATGCAGAAAATTTTTGTTTGGAAGTAATATTCTCCACAGGCTCATCTTATCCTTGGTAACCTAATCTTATGTTTGTATAAAAACATGTACCATTGCAAGGTGAAGTCAACTACTTCATTTGGAAACGCTAGCAACACATAGTGCAGATTTCCAAAACATCTATCCACAGCAACAAGTTTCATTCCTCTCTTTGGTAGAGGTGTGACTAAACCTCTTAGGAATGAAATAAGATAGGGTGTTACCCCTTAAGGTCCTCGAAAAGAAATATTTTCATACGAATCGTGCATGAGCCCAAGCAAGCCAAGTGTTGTTTCCATGCTCTGATACCAATTTGTAACACACACAAACCCTAAATACTCCTTCTAGGGATGGGGCATCAAATTTTCACATTTAATTTGGTTCATTTTAGGTCCCTTACTAATCCAAACCATCTTATTCTTCTCCTCTAAAGTTTCCATATCCCATTAAGTGCTTAAACCATCTAGCAAGGTCCTCCTCATGACCTTGGGCTAAAAACTGGGAGCTAAGAGTCTGCATAGTAGAGGTTTTGGTGCTTCGAAAGTCTTGGGCTTTGGGAGTTCCAATGGTATTGTCAAATTTCCCAGATCGTCGAACAACGAAGGAAATCAATGACCCACGTCCTCCATCGAGATCCTATGGTTAAAATGGGGCTCAACATTCAGCGCGGAACACTCTTTCTCCACGTGGCCATAGCCCTTCAGTGATCGACGTTCGGTGTTTGGTGTCGGTCATTCCTAAATTATAACATGCCCCAAAATCCCCAAACTCTCTAAGTTACCCATACTTCTGGAGTCTCGTATACATCACCAGCCACATTGGCTAGGCAGTTGCAAACCAAGAATCAACACGTGGTGAGGGCCAAGGGGTGACACGTGTCCTCAATAGGGGTGACATGTGTCATGCTCTAATAGGAACAATGGGTATGTGAATTGTCCAAAACTAGGTGACATGTGGCACACGTAATGTGGGTCCACATCAGGGCGAATGACATCATCATGCCATGTCATCATATATTGATAACTACTTATTCCTTCAATCTAACGGTCCATAAAATTCCATGTAGATCCATATATATGATTCTCATTACTTCACGGCTCCGAATTCGGAGCTTACTAAATCCTCTTGACGCAAATCCCCCAAAGAGATAAGTATCTAGACTCTAGGATCTGATGCCACGTGTTCTCCTCGACCAACAATCGATATTTAGTCTGTAACTTCGGGATTCAACACTTACCGAACTCTCTCGATGCGGATTCCCCAAAGGGATAAACCTTCAGACTCACGGATATTGTGCCACACATCCTCCTCGACCAATGGTCAAGATCTACTCTATGACTCCAGGCTTCGACGCTTGTCGAACCCATTTAACACAAATTCCCCGAAGGCGAAACCTCCAGACTCACATATCTTGCGCCATGCGTCCTACTCGACCAATGGTCAAGATCTACTTCGCGAATTCAGGCTTTAGCGCTTTCTAAACCCACTTAATACAAATTCCCCAAAGGAGAAACCTCTGGATTCACGGATCTCATGCCACACGTCCTCCTCGACCAACGGTCGACATCTACTCTGCGACTTCGGGCTTCAGCGCTTATCATACTTTGAAATCCCAGATCAAATTCCTCTAGAGTACGGAGTCTTTGGACCAGGAGATCACTTGCCACATATCTCAGGCCTCTATGACCAGGATTCACTCCAGCTTGTAGAGCTTCAGAAGAACTCATGCGTCCCTTAATTATCCGAATACCCAGACTCCCAAACATACGTGGATCCATGGACACGTGTCCTCTCAGGTTCGACGGTCCAGATTTACTCCACGACTCCGACGTTCGGGATTTTCGGCGCTAGACCTTTCCAAATCTTTTGAAGTAGACTTCATCGAAATGATTAAAACCTTCCCTCCTACATCTGATCTTACAGTTGATAGAGATCTACCTTAGATCCCCAAATCGACAACCCTCATCGATTCGCAATTTCAAGATCCTTCACACTTTGAAGACTCACATCCAACTTTGCTCGGAGCTCCGCACTCCCAGAGTCCTAAACACTAATCCCCCTTAGGATTGCATACAGGGTTCCTGGGTCTTGGTCATATGGGACTTTGTTAATATCCAAGGGCTACACTCCTAACTCTTAGTCAAAATTTGGTTAAGGCCATGGGCACAAGCCTATGGACTCTCGGGCTACTAGTTTGAAGGAAGCACCCTCTGAATTCATAGAACTCTAAGTTCTAAGACAGGACGGGGTATCTTCAAACCTACCTAGAGGCCTAAATTATCACCTTACATTCATTCATTCACATCCAACAGTTTATAGAAGCACAGTCAGGAATCCCCATTATAAATTAAATGTTGTGGATCTTAGACATGTGCACAAACATTCAATCATGCATTTCAATTTATGTACACTAACATTCAATCATGCATTTCAATTCATGAGCTCAGGGTAAATGAGATACTTATATATTATAAGTTGTAGCCAACCAAATGATTGTGGGTGTTCTCCTTTCCACCCAACCATAGGCTCAGAGGCATTCATTCTTAGCACTCTGGCCACCTCTATTCCAAGCCATGATATCACTAGGGAACTCTTTGTAGTTCCTCAGAGGTTTTCTATCTCTATCACAGCCTCTGCAAGGTTTATCAGATGCTCCCTCAACATCAAGCTCGCTATCTTCAGCTCATGTCGTGTCATTTTCATATCATATGACATGCCTTCTTCCTCAGTGTGTCTCTCCTACTCTCTGTAGAGCCTTATGCACCTCCTTTCTTCTCGATTGTCTTCATGCCTCTCTCCCTTGCATGCACACCCTTATTGGGAGGTTTCTTTCTTGTTATATATTGTTCCTTCTGTCATAAGGAAACTCAGGTCAGCCTAGTCTACCAGACCCTATGGTACTTTGGGCTGACATTCTTCAACCATACCATGATTCCATTCATGGGGTTGGTTGATGGTTCAACCACCGGTCCTTTCCTTTATTAATTTCTTTCTCCCCTTGGGAACTGGAGAGGGTTGGTTATTCCCAACAAGGGGAAATTTGGGGTCATACACTTAATGAACCTTCTCCAAAGTTTTTCTCACTCTTTCCTCCAGTGATATTATGGTCAGTACTTCAAGGCTTTACATTGATCCCATGCCACAACATGGTAATCCTAATTTAATGATTAATTATAGGCTAGGGGAAATAGAGGTATTACAGTCCCATGCATGGTCCGTGAGATTTAGAATATATTTTAGGTCTCATGGCCCTATTTTTCATCCCCAAACCATGGTGAATAGGCCCCATATACCATACATGACATGAAAAAACTAAAAATGGTATCATATCAAACTTGCATTCATATCTAATGAATGGTCCATGAGCACTAGATAGATTTGGTAGGTGTTGTGGCAAACAACAACCTCCCTCTATTTTTCAAGAAAGTAAAGGGGCCCCCTTATTAATTTTGGTAATGTCACCTTGATTTGTTCTTGGTTTTATATTTTTAGTGTCTTTTATGTCTTGTTTGTCATTTTGGCATTCTCAACATCTTTTTCTCTTCGATATCTTTCAATTGATATGGTTTGTTTGGTTTGGTTTTCTTATATAGTCATGTAAATATTTTATTATTTAGGTGATTGGTTTTTCTTTCATTGGACATTATTAAATCACAATAGCTTGGTTAATTATTGGAAATAGCTTTAATATGAATTCCTCACAATCACTTTGTTCTAAAACAAGATTACGATGAATATTTTTATCATTCAATAATTAACACATGATTTTAAAATGTCGTTTAATGGGTTGATTTAAATTGGCCAACAATTGAGTGATTATTAATTGTTTTGGAGTTAATTTCCTCAATTTTTCATAATATCATCAAGTTCAAAACATAATGTCCAATTAAGTTATGTAGTTTTGCTTTATTTAGAATATGTGATATCAATCAAAGTTGATTTTATTTGGAGATCTTGTAGTTTATCTTTTAATAGATTTTTGTTATGAATTTGATTTGTTTTTGTTATTGGTGTCTATTACATATCTGCAGTTCAAATATAGTCTCCAAAATAGTTCATCCAGTTAAAATTATTTATGGTGTAATGATTGGGCAACATCTATTGGTAAATTCATATCATTTTCAGGACATGATCTTTAGGATTCTTTTATGGAAAAACAGAGGTGAACTTCCAGTTTCAATCTCGAAAAAACGGTCAAGATTTTGAGGAAATAGATGAAAACCCACTTCCAAAATGGGTAGATTCACTTAACCTCCATAGGCTTTGCTTATAAAGTGAACATATTTGGATAAATCATGACCTGAGTGAGTCGGACTAGATTTCGGATCCATTTCAGGAGGATAACTTCAAACTTAGATTCTGAGCAAATCAATAGGAATCTGACAAAACGGTTGAAAACCCACTTCAGAAATACGGTCAATTATCTTATCCTAACTGAGTTTTCCTTGAAACTCATTTTTTCTGGAGAGATCTTATCAGGAATGAGACAGACCAGATTTGTTGTTATGCCAGTTCATAGGAATAATTTTTTAAGGTCAAGTTTTAGGAGATTAGTAATGAATATCTTCAAACGGTTGAAAGCCCACCTTAGAAACATGACCATTTACCTTATCCTAAGAGTGTTTTTGAAGATATGGAACCGGTTGGGATATATGATTCTTTTTTTAGGCGGGTTCTATCGAGAATTAACATTTTGCAAATTTTGTAGTTGATTTTGTTCTGAATTCTGTAGTTGATTTTGTTATGAATTATGTAGCTGATTGAGGAGTAAGTTTTGGCTGAATCAAGGGGGATTCGACCTGTAAAAAAATGAATGTATAAAACTTTGTTTATTCATGAGTGTAAAAGGGGTTCCATATCTGAAACTGGGGGAAGTAATTCTGCAGGGAAAGAAGCACATGATTACACTGTTGTATTAAAGGGATTCTCTTTCTGTGGGATTCTAAAGGACTGTCTAAGAACATATTTATTTGAATTTAATAAAAATATTCCATTCACTTGCACTACTGTACGATTTGCAAATTTGTTGTTACTTCTTCTTGTTAATTTAGTTTTGATTTAAATCTTTAATTTCTTAAAGCAAACTTTACAAAGAAGAATATATTTTAATTAGAATTTGATTATAGATTCATGAAAATTTGATTGTAGTTAATGATAACTATTTATCATTTAATTATAATCTTGTTATGTTTTAATTATTGTTGCAATGAAAGAACTATTTCTTCAATATGATAGTAGATTTTATATTGAATCTATTTTATTGATTTTAATTATATGTTTTCATTGATTTGAATAATTGTTTATTTAAGTCATCACATTGCATATTTGTGTGAATAACTTGCAAATCATAAGAATTGTTTCTATGATTTGCAAGTAAATCCTTACCTTGAATTCAATATCAGTCCTTTCCACTTTTAGCCCTTTTCTCTTGATTTGGATGAGATTTGCATCTTTTCCTAATCAAGATAGGATAGAAT
>JASDQU010100817.1:122171-136752 GCA_032191745.1 Picea mariana | reverse complement strand
AAGGTATATAAGATGTCGGTGTACTCTGAAACCATCTAGTCTCTCTCTTGACACATTTTTTCTATCTCTGCTGACGGGAATTTATGACACATATTCAACTCGAAAGGAATATTTCGGTCCAAGGTTGTCTAAATAACCCAATACCAATCCAATCAAGTAAAAGGGAAATAAATGAAGAATGCAAGTAAAATTTAGAGGGACCGTAGATTTTGATGAAAGAAAAATAAGGGGGTTGTTGTGGGCAACCAACAAATGGCAACTCACTGGGTGAAGCAATTATCTCTAAACTGTCAAACTTTCATTTCAGGGAAAAATAACAAGACTTGTAGATGGTTTTTAAGCTAGTTTGAAACAAATTCCCTTTTAGATCACACAATATTAAGATTAGCTTGGATTTATAAAAGATTACCACTATTATAATCAGAAAATAAGAATAAATGTGTTTACATAAGATTATAGCCTGAAAGTGTGTTTTGATCAAAGGGTAACAATGTTATAAAAATGAATTCAATACCGTTGATATAGCCACTACTGCCAGCATGCATTTATAGCCTCGACTTTGATTTCATTTAACCCACTCAAGTACTTTAATTCCCTCCAATAGTTGTATATTCATGATATATACTCCCATAGAAAGTTAACTTATAAGCATACATGTGCTATCTATCGAACCCGACATTGCTTCGCTGCTAACAACCCTATTCAATACTCCGACAAAGTTTCCGTGGTATGATGTGTGTATTTACCCGCTTCCAACAGACTTGTTCAGTACCCCGATGGGTTTACACACATTTCCCACACTAAAGTGTTTTTAACTCTCTTACGTCATTTATAATGATATAATTTAGAGATTTTGTAAATGACAAAGAGGGCAGGGTGATATTGGAGATTTATTATAGGACATGTATATTACTAATCACTATTTATTTACTTTAAGTACTGGAATTTTTATCATGGTTTAGATATTTTAGATTTCAATTAAGAAATCATCTAGATAATGGGGAAGCGCTTAACAGTGATATTCTAAGAACATGGACGGTGTAAAAAGTCTAAATATAATCACAATTCCCAAATATTTTGACACATTTCAGGGGTAATACTCAGACAAAGACCGTTTAGGATTTCATAGTACTCAATTGACTTACAAGTCAATTATCTGAGCTGAACCTTAACATCAAAAAACGTTTGAACTATTTCAAATTTATTTTAAAAACATAATACTTGAAATGAATGCTTCCTTCGATGACCACTCTTTGATAAGAAATATATTGATTCAAAAAGATAGACAAGAAGAAAATTCAATAAAAGTGATCAAAGAAAACAAAAAAGCACACACATCAAATTGAATTAGATTTTATTAATGGGCCTCAAAATCAGAAGTACATCAAAACAAACAAAATTGAAATAGCAAAAGAACACTTTTAAAAATAATTTGACCAAAAACAAAACCAGGCCAACCTCTCATAGAGAATGAGGATCAAAAGGAAGAACTACAAAGTTCAGAGTTTTGTGTATAGGCAAGTTCTTTTCCTAAGATAGTGGTGCATGATACATCATTTTGACCAGGCTTGTTATTAAAAGTCACAGAAACTACAAGGAAACAGAAAAATCCTTAACCAGGATGGTTGCAATTATGTGCAGTGGTAAGATATGTTTGTTAGGGTAAAACTAACATCAAATCCCTAATCTCTTTATTAATGCTTCATAATATCTAAAATCATTGCATGATGCTGCCAAGTTTTGAAAAATAAACATTTAATCAAGACAATTGTGAAAAGGAAAAAGAAAGGAATTGAAAGAATACTTTCCTGACAACATTTAGATGATGGTTCTTTTTACATACCCATGTGCCTTCATAGCTACATTATTCAAATGAAAAATTGAAAAGGAAAGAAAAACCCAAAAGGACTCTATTTCTACACCTACTCTAGATTACTTAACAAATCAAAATACTAAGTGTAGTCATATTTCCCGTGAAACCATCGGAGTAACTGCAATCTTGCAATGAAAACAAAATCAAATATTAGTAACAATAATGGGAGTGTATCAGAATATGAAAAAAATACATCATACTTACCTTTATAATAATAATTTAGAAACAACATACTTTTGGGGAGATCTCTCGTAGTAACTTAAAGTTTAAAAATCCAAAACTTGGGATATTGCAACATCTACGTAAAAACCATAGCAGTGTCTGGCAGGATACTCCCTCCTACATGAGGTTCATGCCACAATGGATCAAGGAAGTGGCTCTGAGGCCCCTCCTCCCCTAGGCCCTGAAGTTGAAGCATTCAAGAACCTATTAGCTACTGCTGGGAAACGACCGATCTCTGGTTCACAGCAAAAAATTGTGAAAAAGCTTGATAATATCCCCATGGTAGAATTTCCTGTGGAAGAAACCTGCAGATATGCGTTGAACTTAGCTGAAAGAGGCCTCATTGGCCAGTTCAAAGGGCTATGGCCATCCCCGAAAGCAGTTGAATATTGGGTGAAGTAGAACTGGATCCCACTGGTCTTAGAAAGAATAAAAAGCCACTTTGTCGGCAAAGGGTTTTTTGTATTTGTGTTTGATAATGCGGAAGACAGAAGCCTGATATTTAGAAACATGCCATATTTTTTGGGCCCTCAAGGTCTATACCTGAATAAATGGTCACTAGATTTCGATCCGGCACAGGATGTGCCTACAACTGTGCCTATGTGGGTGCGCCTTCCTCATCTTCCCCTCCACTGCTGGAATCAGAGATCACTGCAGTATATTGGCAATGCTCTAGGAAGATACATAGATCAAGCGGTGAGGAAAGATCAATACTCTTGTGCCTGAATATGTGTTGAAGTCGACCTGGAAGTTGGTTTACCTAAAGCCATCAAACTCATGGTTGCAGATTGGACCCACATCTAGGAGCTCGACTACGAACAACTTCCCTTCAAATGCCGACACTGCCACGAGTACAGGCACTTCACAAGGTACTGCAAGAAGAAGAATGAGGAGGCAACAGGGAACAATGGAAGCAAGTAAAGAAAATAGTAAATAACAGGCAGAACAATAAAACTAAAGGAAAAGAGATAGGGAATAAAGTAGGGCAAGATAGCGGAAACTCCCAAAACTCAGGAAGCAAGGAAACCATCAACATTGAGGAAGACAAAAACTCCTTCGAACCAAACCCCTCCAGAACCTCCAGAAGTAGACCGATATGGGCTCACCCAGTTGAATAACACCGCCTCTCTAGATTCAGGTAAAGTGGAAATCCCTCCCTCAAGTCCGGTTCCAAGCAGTATTTCCTCTCCTTCTTATGCAGACATTATAAAAAAAAATAAAAAAAATGTAGAAAATGCTGGCTCATAGGAGGATGAGACCTTCGAGAGGCCTTCAAAGAGAGCTGGAAGGAAATAAAACAAGGATACCCGAGAAGAAGAATCAGAAAGAAAAAAAACCCTTGGGAGTCAAACCACCTTAGAAATGACTCTAGGGAGGAATACCAGAGCCAGGATGCCCAAGGGAGGCAGACCTACCCCAACAAGTAGTAAGTAATGCAGCTGGTCTCTTGGAACTGTAGGGGTTTGGGGGACTCCTCAAAGGCAGAGGCCATTAAAGACCTATTGAAAATGGAATCCACGGATATACTCATGCTCCAAGAGACAAAAATAGAAGGAGACCTTCTTCTAAATATAAGCAACACAAAATGGAAATTTGATACAGGGAAGGTAGTAAGTGCAAGAGGCTCGGCTGGAGGAATAGGCACATTTTGGTCTAAAAAAACCTTCTCGCTAGAAAGATCCCATAAGACACAACATTGGATCTTCACCAAGCTGCGCCATACAACTAGCAATTTTACCGTAGCTCTTTTTAACATGTATGTTTCGGTGCACTATGTTGAAAAGAGAGAGTGTTGGAAGACTCTCATAGATTATTTAGAACTTCTCAATCCAAATAATATTGTCATAGGAGGAGATATGAACATTATTATGGACCCCAAAGAGAAGAGAGGTGGTTTCTACACTAGGGACCCAATGCTCAACTCAATGGAAAATCTCATGCTTCAATGGGATCTAGTAGACTTCAAGCCAGTGAAAGGAGAATATACTTGGACCAATAATAGATCAGGGGAGAACCATATCTCAGTTAGGCTGGATAGATTTCTCACCAACAACTCCATCATGTCGGACAATAAAATCATTTTCTCCAAGATTCTTCCAAAATTAACCTCGGATCACAAGCCTATCCTTCTCTATTTGAAAGATGAAGAAGACTTAGGCCCTCTACCTTTTCGTTTCAGTCTTCTTTGGGATGAAAGAGAGGGGTTTTTTGAAACAGTCTAATCAGCCTGGGAAAAAGAAGTTACAGGCTCCCCAAGCTTTGTGTGGGAGCAAAAAATGAAAAATACAAAAATGGCCTTGAAAGAATGGATAAAGAAGGCTTTAAAAACTCCCACAAGTCAGAGGAAAGAAGTTGTCCAACAACTGGTTGAACTCCAATTTGAATTGGAAAAAAAAGAAATCTCCCCCACGGAGTTAGACAAAGAAAAATCTGTCCAAATGAACACTTATAGCTCCTTCAGAAGTGAAGCAGAATACTGGCAAATCAAGTCTCATAGCTTGTGGTTAAAATATGGAGACAGAAACACCACATACTTTCACAGACAATATAGGGCTCGCCTTTCACGAAATCACATAGCAGAAATCACTACTTCCAGCGGGCAGGTGTGCAAAGGATTTGATCAAATAAAGGAAGCTGCTGGGAAACATTTTCAAAATCTACTCAATGACGAAAGGGAGGGGAGTGAAGAAGACATTACAGACTTCCTTTCACATATTCCGAATTCAGTTAACATAGACGACAACAACAATCTGCTGAGCCCCATCATGGAAGAAGAAATATAAAAAATAGTCTGGTCCATGGAGCCAGACAAAGCCCCTGGGCCAGATGTCTTTTCAATCCATTTCTATAGATTATGCTGGGAGCTAATCAAGCCAGATATCCTTAGAATGATTCATGGATTTCTGAGGAAAGAAAAGATTGGAGGTGGAATAAATTCTACCTTTATCGCCTTAATCCCCAAGGAAGCGAATCTAGGAACCTTTGAAAGATATAGGCCGATCTCACTTTGCAATGCTTCCTACAAGATTGTTGCTAAGCTCTTGGCAAATAGAATCAAACCCCTGCTACAAAAATTAATTTCTCCAGCTCAAGGGGGGTTTGTGAAGGGAAGACACATCCTGGACAATGTAATTCAAGTCCAAGAAGCTCTGCATTCCATCCACTCCTGAAAAGAACAAGGTATGCTTATCAAACTAGATATGTGCAATGCATTTGATAGAGTTAATCGCTCATTTTTGTCCAGGGTTCTATCTTCCTTTGGATTCAACCAAGAGTTCATAAATATCATCAAAGCCTGTTTGGAAAAGATCTGGATCGCACCTCTAGTAAATGGAAGGCCTTCTAATTTATTCATACCCACTAGGGGATTGAGGCAAGGTTGCCCTCTATCCCCATTCCTCTACATTTTGATGGAAGACTCCTTGAGCAAGAACCTATCCTCTGAAAAACAAGAAGGCAACATACCGGGGATTCGAATTGTTAAAGGAATTGATCCAGTGAATCACACACTATTTGCAGATGATTCTTTAATGCTGGGGGGAGCCTCTCCGAAAATAGCTATTTCCTTTAAACATATTATTCAAAAATTTTGTAGCATCTCGGGAGCTCTAATAAGTGAGAGGAAAAGCGTCGTGTATAGTTGGAACACAGAGCAAAACATAATTGAGAAAATAGCAAGTGATCTGGGCTTTGTAGGATACGTTGTCTGGGATAAAATTAAATATCTGGGCCTTCCATTAACGTTGGGCTCTAACAGAAACCAGCTGTGGGATGAAGTAATAGTGAAGTTCAAAAAGAAAATTGCAGTGTGGGGAGGCTTTTGTCTCACCACTAGAGGAAAACTCACGTTAATTAAGTCAGTTCTCACAGCACTGCCCACATACTAGGCTTCTCTTATGCTGGCCCCAAAAGCAATCTCCGATCAGATTTCCAGCCTTATGCGCAATTTCCTGTGGAAAGGAGGACGCAGAAATGATAATAGATTTCATTTGATTAGTTGGGACACAATGAAAAGGGCTCTCGTCGAAGGTGGACTGCAAATTTGAGATCCCTTGCATGCTAATTTAGCCATGGGATGCAAATTACTATGGCAGCTATACGCTGAGCCAAATCACCAAGTCAGCCAGATTTTCAAGATTAAATACCTCAAAAATTAGTCGATAAAACACTTCATGGTGGAGAAAAATCCCAAAGGCACGCTGGCCTGGAAGCTATGTAGCAGAGGTATTGAATTCTTCAGATCTTACCTATACCAAATTCCTGGGAATGGTAAAAATACCATGCTTTGGAGAGACAGTGTTATGGGCCACCCCCCTCTAGCAGAAGTCAACGAAATATCAGAGTTAAGAGCTTGGCTATCCGCGAAAGGCATCAGGAAAATTGAAGACATCTCGAATTGGGACAACAATGGGAACTGGCAGTGCTGGATCTTTCTAAGAATTCCTGAGCAATTAAAACCACAGTTAGATTTTCTCATAGATGCTATCTCTGATTTTTCCCCGGTGCACATTGACGAAGAAGACTCCTAGGGCTGGGGCAAGACAAGAGTGTATTCGGCAGGCCAAGGGTATCTACTAATGCAAACTAGAAAGGATTCGACTCACCAGGAGTCCTTTTGGAAGCAGATTTGGGATAGCTTCAGCATCCCCAAAATCAACTTCTTTTTTTGGACTTTGATGCATAAATTTTTTTTGACCAGGGATAACTTGTGCAAGAGAAATATAGCAGGCCCACACCGATGTGTTCTCTGCAAAAGTGCATTGGAAACTTCTGATCACCTTTTTATAGAATGCGAGTTTGCGAAGGAGGTCTGGTACATTTTTCTGAATGGGCTAAATGTTTGTCTTCCACCACTGAAATCGGTTGACATCATGTTTTCCTCTTGGAAAGAAAACTACCTTTACAACATCATGAGAAAATCAATATGGCAACGGGTGTGGATAGTTGCCCCAAAGTATGTCTGTTGGAAGCTCTGGCTCGCCAAGAATGAATTCATCTTCAACAATACTGAATGGTCACCAGTAAAGGTGGCTTCCCATGCAAAGAATCTCCTCTTAGAAACCTTGAATTACTTTCCAGTCAAAGATGACAGCTCTCTTTGAATTGAAGAAAGGATGTGGCTGGATGCTTATACCTACAAAGTCAAAATTCATGCAAACATACACCCAAATCAAAAGGAAAGATGGCAGATTCGAGATTCAGAGGAAAGATTCCAACAGTGGTGGAAATCCCAGGGCAAGTGTACAATTTTCTTTGATGGAGCCTCCAAAGGCAATCCAACGAAGTCAGGAGCGGGAGGGGTGATCTTCTCTCCAAATGGGATCAAATAAGAATTCAGTTGGGGGATTGGACTGAGAACCAACAATCAAGAAGAAATGCTCAGGCTATTGAAAGCTTGCCAAATGGCTAGAAAGGAAAACCCAAGTAAAATCTTAGTATTTGGAGACTCGGAAATGCTGATAAAAGAATTAGTAAGTGAGAAAGAGATTAAGGATCCGGTGCTAAACAATCAACTAACAAGACTAAAGAAAATCCTGAGAGGTTTTCTCTCGGCTCAATTTTTCCACATTCTCAGGGGATTAAACAAGGAAGCGGACAGATTGGCAAACATAGGATGTACTCTACAAAGTGGTATGATTAGTATAAATGCAGATCTACCGATCAAGGAAACAATCCCCTAAGTGGGATGCTGTGCTTATGGTTACCTGAAGAATGTACCGATCGTTAGGCGCTTCCCAGCCTGACCCTTTTTATTAATAAAACATAACTGTCTCAGTTAAAATAATAATAATAATTTAGAAACAAAGCAATCATGACCTTACCATTCCCTTGAACATTTTGGATGTATGAATCCTCCAACCATTCTGAAATCTTGTCCTGATATGGGTCATAATGGCATTGAAGAATGTAAGTGAGTTTGGAAAACTTGTCAATATTATGGAGACCTAACATAACCATCGTCCAAGGCCGAAGTGCTCCATCCTCTTGCCAATTCTCCAATTGTTCATCAATTTCTTCACATGGAGGACTTAAAAAAATCATGTCATGCTTACCTCCTAGATATTCAGGTAGGAACAAAGCAAGCATAACTTTACCTTAATTATGATGATTTTTTAGATATGAATCCTCAAGCCATTCTAAGATCCTTTCACAAAAGTTAGAATGCAAGCTACGACTTTGATGAGCTAGATATGTCAATTGGGAACACACCATAAGAGGATTCATGATATCAATAAAATCACTGGTTTGAACACTTCCTTTGATGAGATGGATCATTTCAAAACACGAAACATAATCATCAAAATTTGAACTAATCAAGGAATGAATATGGAATGTAGAATATTTTGTCTGCATAAGAACGAGTGCATTGTTTTTTTCAAAATTAAATCTTGTAAAATCATCTTGCAGTGAAAGTGAAAGAGCGTCAAATACGACTTCATAAATGTTATGTTCAAAATTAATTTCACCAAATCTTGGCATATCGAAAAGATCAAATTGTGATGGAAAAGAGTAAGATACTTTGGGTAAAATATCATGCACACCAAAATCTAAGAACAGATCAGGATATACAGAGTAAAATGAATTAGAAATGAGCACATGAAAAGTTTCTCTTGATCTATGATAATTAACAATGGTATTCTCAAGACATTGCTCTTCACTTACCTTCATACTTTCACTATGTTTGGGTGATAGATCCTTCAACATAATATGATCATCTAAATTTTCCTTCTATATGATAGATAATTCAAAACTTTCATGAAAATCATCTAATATTCCCTGTGAATAAGGTATGACTTGTGGATGAAGGTTTAAGCTTTCTTCTTCCAATTGTAGATCTACATCTCTAATCAGTTTCATTGGAATGTTAGAATGCTTAAGATCATTTTCATCACCCAAGTGTTCTTCAATAATTGAATTTAAGTACTGATTAGAAAAAGAGTTAGAAGAATATGGACATTCACCTTGACCCAACATCAAATATTCTTCCACGATGGTCGAGAATTGAATATACAATGATTCAGAGGAAAAATCAGTTTGATTGTCAGTAAGAACCTTTTCAATAGATTCTACCTCCCTCGCTTGTTCAATATTCTCTAATGGATTCCTCTCATCCTGAAAACAAAATTCATCTCACAATTGAGTGATAGGATTTATAACTAATTCATTATCTGCGATCGAAAATGGTTTGATGAAAGGGGCACAAACATCAGAGAGAAGATTTAGTGCAAATGACATCTCATGAAGTTTAAATTTACTGAGAAAATGATGGATGCTTGTTAAAAATACCTCTCGAGATGAATCCTCATTGATTAGTAGAGACTGAAATTATTCACATAATCGATTGTAATCATAGATTTCAAAATCATCTAAAAGTTCCTCTACAAATTGAAACCAATCAATAATGTGATATGTTGGAAAAGACTCAAACCAATTTTTAATCCGACCCCTGAAAGTAAAATAAAAAAATATGCATAAAACCTTTAAATCGAAAATATCATGTTTGATGCATTTAAACCAAAACCTGTTAAGATGGTATTTTGTAGACACATCCCCCCCACCATCAAAGGTGAGTTTCAGTGATGATTTTAGGGGCTAAATTCTCTCATCGGCTAATTTTCAATGGTTTTTCAAAAAACGAGATTCGCTATTTTAAAAACGATTCGCCCAAATTCTATAGGATAAAATTATTTTACCTTAAAAATCGCCAAAATTTTATAAAAACTATATAAAATCCTTAGAAATTTGAATATTTTTACAAAACTATCGCCAATCATTTATAGTTGGCATATGAAGGATTAGTAAGATTCACCAAGGTTTATACATTTTAAAATAAATTTCCATCCTTAAAATCATCCCTAGTGAGTTTGGACTAGAGAGAGACTGTCTTGTTGGGAATATTAGGTAATGAGAAGTGGAAAGCATGTTCCAACACAATGATTTGGGGAGCCATGGGAAATTAAATAAATTTGAAACAAAGACTCCAGCAAGGCCATCTTTTCAGTCTGGCCTTCCTTCTAGTGCATTTCAAGATGACACAGAAGAAGAATTTATAAATATGGAATTATGAAATGCTGAGGGGTAAAACATTTAATCATTAAATTTACATCGACCCTCCTTCTAGCGCCATTTTTGGATGGGCATTTACGACACACCCTCAAATAGAAAGGAATAGTTCCTTCCGAGGTTTTCTAAATAACCCAAGCCGTTTGGAATAACTACCCCTAACAGGTTTAACGACTCTGTTAGCCGATAAAGGGATCTAATAAATAAATTAAAAGTTGTTTAAGATCCTAAATAATAATTGTCATATTTTGAGTATTTGCAATGATCTATTAGATTGGATAACCTTACACTTAATTACATAAATTCACAAAATTTAAAAGTTTTACATGGATGCAATATTTACTAGAAACCTTGTAAACTAAGTTTGTACAAGAGAACCGAATCTCATGAAAAATTAATTAGATCTAGAACATACTATTAATCTAATTTTAATCTTGAAACACAACAAAATAAAATAAATGAATGTAAATAATAATGTTTTAACTTAAATAATCAAAGTATTTAAGCTTAAATATCAATTTACATTAACAAAATATAAATAAAAAATAATAATAATTAACCTATAACTGACCAGTATTTAAAGAGAATTTTTGGTTGTGCCTTCCTCTATAACATTGCTCCAACAACCTGTCTATTAAGAGAAATTTATAGAAGAAGGTTGTATAATTATAAGATTGTGACAGTGTGATGATAAAAATCACTTTGACTGACAATTTAAATCCTATTTAAAATGCAGAAAGAACAACTTTCAAATCATGATCCTTAGTGAAGATATAGTAGATTAATTGACAATAAGAAAAATCTCAATTGAACAATTGTATCTTTACAAATCTGAATTACATGAATAAACTCAATATAATATAAGATTTGCATCAAAATAATACAATCACCAAGATCAAGATAATTGGGATAATAGACTCTTAAAGATTGACCAAATTATTACATAAATGATAACAATTAATCATGTATTGATAAAACAAACTAAAGCTAATTTAAATCAATGCATAATAAATTACTCAAAGAATATGAAGATATTATAATGAAAACAAAACCATTTTACTCATAGGAAAAAATCCATTGAGCAATTTGGAATTTCATATTCTTCTTCGAAAATATTGGTCCATTCTCCCAAATCTCCAACCATCCGTTACTCCTTTTGAAAAGAAAAATTTTACAAAATAAATAATATAGAAAAAAGAAAGGATAAAAATCCTCCTCTGAATTTCCTTCATCCTCCCAGGATCAGAACTTTTTCATATATTTATGCAATGAATGAACATCTTGGGCGTCACTAACAATTTCCGCCACCTGAATGTTTCCTCGTAAAGAAAGAAAAATATCTCTCAAATTGCGCATTTGTTTGTGAAAAATCTTGCGGATAAGCTAAATGTTTCCATTATGCAGATGGTTTTTCAACCATTTCTTAAGATTCCTCACGGTTTGGCTACAATCAGTCCCGCAAAATTGTCTGTCTGTTCTTGAACGCATTTTCAAATCTTATCTATAGTTGCTCATAAACTATTTGCATCAATCCAATGTTATTTTTGGATCAACTATCTTGAACATATTTAGATAAGAAAATCCATCCATGATTAGATCTGTACCAAATAACTGATAATAGAAACTTGTGAAACAAAAAGAAACCAAATTAATAACCTAAAAATTATGAGTAAAACAAAATCAAGAACAATAAAATTAAAATGAATTTAAACTAAAAACCAATTATAAGTTGTAAACAAATGTTGGTTATATTTTCCTTTCAAATATGATCTTAAAATTCTAGAAGCTTCATGTTGATGGAGAGGAGAAAAATATTAATTTTGGGTTTCCACAAAATCAAACAAATGATAGATATTTCTTTTTCTTTTTTTTTGAAATGAGATGCAAAATGACAAAAGAATTTAATTAATTAAACCCACTAAATAATTTTGTGAAAATGAGAAACCAACCAAGATATTATGTCATGAAGTATTGAACCCTTTTTTCAGAATAGTCAAACTTTCTAATGAGAAAAACATGAAAACATAATCATAATTTAAACAAAAGTAAATTGTTGATAAAAAAATGATGTTTTCGTTTAAATAATCAAGATTTCTATGCTCGTCTCTCCTTCATTCAAATTTGATCAAATGTGAAAAAATGTCATAGAAAAGATGTGTCACAATAAGCTTTCTTCATGTAAAATCATTATTATTAATTTATGTCTTCAACCAATCCATTCTCATAGAAGATAAATTCAATAAGGAAGAGGTAATAACAAACTCCCAAATTATGAAACTTGTCCATCAACATCAAAACTCTGTAGAAAACAAAATGAAATGTCATTTGAATTTCATGATATTGAAACCAAACAAAATAAAAGAATATAAACTCAAACCAATACCAATCCAAACAAGTCAAAGGGAAACAAATGAAGAATCCAAGTAAAATTTAGAGGGACCCTAGATTTTGATTAAAGAAAACTAAGGGGGTTGTTGTGGGAAACCAACAATCTCGTGTACTCATCATCATAGTTTCCAACAACGTAGTATTTCTCCTTAAGAACATCAACAAAAGTCTCGCAAGTGGGTTCTTTCCCAAAAATGGTAGAATCATCTCTAACATGTTGTTCATGGTAATCTTACCACCAATCTTTGACATGGGGAACAAATCAAATGAGTGTGAAGGTGATTTTTCACAGTTGGAAAAAAATTGGACAAATAAATAACCCTCTAGTAGAATTAACCATTTTTCCAAAGCTTCGATGTCTATCTGGCCCTAAAAAAAATGAATATCAAATTTAGATTGTACCTTGAAGGGTGTCACACCTATGAAGTGAATATTGGTTGAAGGTATCACCATCATTGTTGGTAGTCATTGAAGGATCTATGCGACATTATCCATCATCGTGTTCCTTTTTTGTGCGAGGGATTCCTAAAGAAATAGGTTGATAAGATCTCTTTCTCCATCGTCTCTCTTTTCTTCCACCATGGAAGGTTTCTTGGGTTAGTGAGAATGATTGTCCTCAAGAGAAACTAGCTAGATACCTAACTCTTTTTACCTTGACCTCATCAGGGAAATGCACTAAGAAACAATAAGGAAAAAATTACTCTAAGACCACTGATATGGATTATATTGAGAACCACATGAAGGGAAATATATAACAAGGAAACACATAGAGATAGTGAAATAAACATAGTGTTATAGGATAAATCCGTAAGTGCGGACACAAACCGATCTCCCTAGATCCACGTGGATCTAGAACAAAACATGACATAATATACCGCTTTCCCTAGATCTAACTATTGAATTAAATTGGAAGTGAGAATAAGAGACATACCTTGTAATCGCTTCCTTAATCTTTGTTGCTCCAGCTTCGCTCCAACGCTCTCGTGCAGTCAAGATCAAAACAACACAAGCCAACCAAAGTGAAAGAAAATAATATATTCAATAGCTAATCTATACATATGATCAAGTAGTTATGTAATAAAGTAAATCTAGCTTTATAGGAAAGAAACATATTACTGTATCATATTAAATGTGAAAGAGAGATTACAACCATTGCCTTGATGTCGTAAGGTCCCTTCCAACTGTCCTTCGTTCCCCACACACTTCTTGCTCNTCTTGACAAAGCAAATCTCAAAACCACTCTAACCAAGCCAATAATTCCAAGCCAAAGAACCAAAAGCTCAAGCTACACAAAAGATCATCCAATCTAACTTTCTCCATGAGAATTCCTCTCCTTTTATAAGTTGAAGAAGATAAGGTGAGGAGGTTAGGAAGATCCCACTAAATCATGAAAGCGAGTAAGATCCAAACCATTCGGATGCCACCTCACCATAGAAGCTTCTCCTTCTAGAAGATTCGCGAAAACGCTCATTTTTCCGACGTGTTGGAATTCTCGCACCCTGGCTATAGTGCAACCTGCGAGAATGGGTCATTCTCGCACCCTGGCTATAGAGCAACCTGCGAAAACCTCGTAGCCTGGCTATAGTGCAACCTGCGAGAATGGGTCATTCTCGCACCCTACCTATATATAAACCTGCGAACTTCCCTTTTTACAAGGTTTTTACATAGGAAAAAGCAATTTCTTTTCTCAGGAGAAGTTCTTCTCCCTTCTCTCTTCAGGAACTCAGGCCACTGACCCCTCTGAAGGCAACAGATAGGTTTACATCATTAACGATCATAGGGATGACGAAAATAATGTGTAACAGAGAGCCCCCCAAAGTATGAAGTTAGAACAGAGTGATAACTGAAATACTTTGTCGAGTGTGTGTAAGGAACAAGGAACAGTCGGTCGGAAACCTGCCAAAAAACAAGGAAATACAGTACAATAATATATCATCACTGAGGTAGGCATTCCCATACTCAGAATACAAATGACTCAAAGCATAAATGCCAACATGCGAAGATCCATGTCAAGTAAGACAGGTCATGGCCATG
>JASDQU010100817.1:95404-122121 GCA_032191745.1 Picea mariana | reverse complement strand
TACTTCTGCTGAAGAAGAACGATTCTTGTATCTATCCAAGCTGGATGAAACACGTCGTGATGCTTCTCTCGTTAATGAGGCACATCAGAAACGAATTAAGAGTCAATACGACAAATCCGTCCACCCTCGGACTTTTGCAGAAGGAGACTTAGTCCTCGTTTATGACCAAGCTCACAATAAATTGGGGACAGGAAAGTTAGAACCTATATGGCATGGTCCTTACATCATGAAGCGTGTCCTACATAGAGGTTCCTACGAATTAGTAGATCATGATGGAATTTCCCTAGGAGAGCCCCAAAACGGGCTTTACCTTAAAAAGTACTATGCCTAGATCACCTAGCATCTGTACTTTGTACATTATTGTATTTTAGTTTGGTGTGTCTTTTTCTTTCGCGTGCTCAAGTCTTTACCGTTGCCACTCATGACTGTGCTTGTGTTTTCATGCGCAGATGACGTCTTCCTTTCCTATCTTTTTCGGGTTTGCGGATGGCGCTAGTTGACATACCCGGAATATTTCTTCGGCAGCATGGGTTATTTACCAATTTGACGAGGTGGTGAGTTCAGGAGGTATCTGCTTAGGACCAGCAACCAACAACATGGCAGAATATCATGCTGTCATCAGATTATTGACCCAAGCCTCCTCCCTAGGTATCTCTCGTATCATTGTTTATTTAGACTCCCAACTCATGGTCTATCAACTCAACTGCATCTACGCTATCCGTAGTCCTATCCTGCTACGTCTCCACCTACAAGTTCGCCATCTTGAACGAATGTTTGATTACATTGAATATAGACACATTCCAAGAGAACTTAATAGTGTTTCAGATTTGTTAGCTAATTACATCATGGATCGGTGTCTCACCCACATATAAGATTTAAGGAAAGCAAAATTGTACATTACATGTAAATTAAAAACACATCACAGACATCATCATGTACAAATCATTGACACTGTAAAAAATCGAAAGTATATATATATATATATATATATATATATATATATATATATATATGGCGTGACTGAAATGTTTTGATTACATCAAAAAAGTATGCAGAAGAGAAAAATGTCGGGTCTTTAAACCCCTACAACGTCGCCTGACAAGGCATACAAAATATGATCACCAGAGAGACTCTAATCTCCTCGCACTACATTGTGCTGCGAGTAACACATCACCGCGTGCACTACGTGCCTCAGTAGAGAATTGATATTCTCTGGTACTCCCACAGTGTGCCTCTGCAGATGTAAAGGCACTTCTCCCCTCCGTAGAGGAGGAATGCCCAACGTGAGGCCTTGGAGGTTTCTTTTAACCTCCCGGAGACCTATCACTGGTACTGCCGGATCTGCTGCAACCGGAACGCCCCCACGACATCCTGGTATCGGTATATCGGCTGGACGCACTGCTCCCTTGTCTTCATGTTGAAAACAATACATCTGTTAAAAACTCTTCTACATACCCAAAAAAATATATACATCAAAAACTTAAAAAACAAAACTAGACAAGGTATGGCTCAGTCTCTTACCTGACACATCCTAGTCTTCCCCCGCGGGTAAAATCAAATCCATGCTCCCACGGAAATCTACCTCAGCATACGGGAAGTCCTCTATCCAGAGATACTGCCGTCTCATCCAGGCAAAGAAATCACCAGTAAAACGGAACTCTGATTCCGCTACTAGCCTCGGAGATAGACTAGTCCACCTCTCCATCCTTGGTTCGTTCACTGGTCGCACCACCAGTGCTATCTGAGGCTGCATCTGGGGGATGCGCTCCAGGAAGAAAGAGACCAGAAAAGAGCCATAACCAAATTGTTTCTGTCCCATCTGGCACCATGAAACCTGTTCCTTCACATTTCGAAGGAACCCTGCACTCCAGTTGAACAGTGTTGGTTCCAAACACTGGACACCATAAGCCACCTGCAATCTTGATGCCAGATGTGTGCTAGTACTGCCCATCATGCTCATGATGGAAAACAATATAGAACGGAGGGGTAGCTCTCGGATATCCTTGATAGGGATTCTACCCCCTACCAGCCTTTCTCCTGGGACACAGTGACATGCTAGATACACGTTCACTTGCTCAGGTAGCACCCTCTGCCTGGAAAAAGATATGGGAACCCCTCTTTTCGAGAGGCCAGTTAAAAAATACACATCTTCTAACTCGATGGTTAGAAGCTGTGTGCCAATCCGGAATCCTTACTCTGCAACATCCCATAGGCTGATCATGTGCTCAAGCAACAAAATCTCCTTCTTCATTTTTTGCAACTTGAAGAATTTGAGTAAGCCACAAGCTCACAATGCAGCCCGCGTGTGGGGACTCTGCAAGGAAACCAAGTCATCAGTCTCATGTTCTCATTCTTTCCACTCGATCATGGTCGCCGAAATCACCTACAAAACAAAACGAATAAAGAAATTCATTATTTCAATGTTTTGGCATTTCGACAATTTTCAAAAGCAATTTAAAACATGAAATAAAATGGCCACATCATTTAAAGTGACCACACCCTCTTTTACAACCACCACGCCCTCTCTTAGCCATTCAATATTCATCATATAACAACGAAACGTTTTTAGATGCAAATGATTTCTTTATGGCTGCGTGGGCATATGTGGGGATTTTTTCATGGGTTCTTTTCCAAAAAAAAAATGACCCATCCAATTAGCTATTGAGGCATTGGCATATTGGACATCCCCTTCTAGAACGTTTTTGCAAAAAAAATCCCCCTTTTCCATCATTTTTCAAAGAGGCCGATTTGGTTCTGTTTGGGGCAACTTAGGGATTCATATTTTAAATTAAATGATGCTATGAAAATGAATATTAAACCATGTAATTGAAAGAAAGAGAGATGAAGATCTACCTGGTCTGAACGACAAGAGAAATGGTCAACTATAGCTCCGACAGTGAGAAAAACAAGATCTACCTCAAAATGAGAATCTCCACTACTTCGAAATCCTTATGCAAAATGAAATGGTAAATGAAAATTTTCATTGTATTGTTATTTATAAATTTCCATTTTTTATAAGGTATAGTCATTTATGGGTTTCTCTAACAATATGATGGCTTCACTAAACCCCTGGATTGTAGTTTTGGCATCGCAAGTTTCCTGGCAGTTCTGATGGATTATTTAACTTGTCGCACTTATGAGCATAGTCTTAGTTCGTTCTCAAGCTCGAAAATATGAGAACGCAATCGGGTAAACTTTTATCTCTTTTTTGGACCCGTACGGATACGCGAACACACGAAAAAGGAACCCCCCTGGAGTCATCTTTAAACCCTTTTCAGACTCTCTAAATATGAAAAGATTGTCGAGTGACCTTGCTTCCTTTCACACTCGTTAAAAGGTTAGAAAGGGCGTCTTTCAAGCAATAGTTTATCTCTTTTTTGGTCTCGTTAGACTACTGTACGAAAAAGGAACTGAGAGAGTTCTCTTTTAAGTGTTTTTCCAAACTCTATAATCCCAAAAAACCTTTGAGTTTTCTGTCTTTGGACTCGTTAAAACACACATCGAAATGCCCATATGGGATCGATCCCTTAATTCTTCCGGTTCATTAAACAAAGGAAGAGGAACTTACCAAAGTTGAGTTATATCGAGCATGTGTTATCCTCCTTGAGCTCATTAAATCAAAAAGAGGTACTCGTCTATCTGGACGGGGGAAAAAATTGAAAGGAGCAAGCCAAGCAGTCTCTTGAGAACATTATCCAACAATTCTTAGAGTCGCCCTTGAACACGTCAATTTGTCATTTGCACACATCATAATCCGTTGAACCTCTGCACTGAGCCAATCCTTTGAGTTCCTTTCACTCCTTTGGGTCACTCGACGCAAGTCGCAGTGTCCACTACATAGTTTTGACCCATGTCATGTTTTGCTATTGTGCCTCAGTGTTCAAGGGAAGTATCCACCTCTAGAGTCATCCATCCCAAATATGTTGCCTCAAAACCTGTGTCAGTCCATGTCCATTTGATCTACCAATTATATATATATGTCTGTTTCATGTCGTTGATGGGGGATACATCAACGCCCTCCCTCGATGAGTCTATTCCTGTCGACTTCAACACATTATCCAGGAATCAGGCTTAGAAACCAGTTAATACTTTGGGACCTACATGCCTCAATGGCAGGCCTCCTCACATTTGACAGTAGGTTTACCTCATTGACCTCTGATCAGATGATTCCACAGATTTTTGACCTCGACTCATCTATTCACATTCGTTGGAATGTACTAGGGTACCTTGGGAATCATTGACATTAATGGTGATCTCCCTTTCACTTGTTAACGGTTCACACCATTGACTGGTAATCAAGTGGTTTCTGCCATGTTCGACATCAAGACATCTATTCACATGGTTAGATTCGTACCATATTGGGATTGGTAAAAATATCCTGGGTTGAGTGATCACTTTGATATATTCTTTGCCCAGGTTGCGAAGGAGTTTCTATTGGACAAATAACACATACACTGTTACATAGATCCACTTTGTATTGGTCATGGCTATGTGTTGTCATCTCATAGATCCACTGTGTATTCTTTGTGGCTACGATCAGTCCGAGTCATCAGAGTATAGATCCACATTGTATCTTTGGTGGCTATACCTTCTTATCAGTACAATTATGAATCCGCGGTGTATTTTATGGCGGCCATATCTTGCAAGTCTTGATCACCCAAGCATAGGTATGCATGCCTTGGGTTTTGAAGTATGTCATGATATTTGTTGGATGTTTGTGTGTAGATTTCGTCAGGTTATCCGAGTCTATACCCTTTCTTGAAGATCTACAAATCATTTCAGTTATCAGTTCGCATATTCTAACTTCATATTTTGGGGGGAAATCTGTTACACCTCAATATTGCTCACTTCGATAAGTGTCGTAAGTGTCGCATGTTCCTTACAAATTTTTCAAGTGTCGCAATTTGTTCACAAGTGTCACAAATGTTGTTCAAGCATACTGCCATAAAAACGACACCAAGGAGGCACTTAAGACATCTCATACACTTGATTTGGAGGAGAGAAAATGATTAACTGAAGTCAAGGAACTTTTATCACCTGATAAGAGCTCTTAAACAAAGGTTTTGAAGGTGAGCGCTCCCCTACATCAGCCTTAGGAGCATTGGTGCTCCCCTATAAGGTTTCAGGGAGCGTTATAATGCTTGTCTGCCCCTTTGAAGGAGTGTTATCCATCCTTGGAGCACTGGCACCCCCCTCAAGTTGCCTAGGGAGTGCTATAGCACTCTGATGCCCCTTTTGAGGGAGCGCTATCTAATCTGAGGCAGTAGTTGGCCCGTTGAGGAGAATAAGGGGAGGATCTTTCAAGTTTGAAAGGAAATTGCATTCGAATTCTTGGTTCCATCAAGAGATCCCTGATCCAAGGAGGGAATTCCTCAACTTGTTCTAAAGATAACTCAAGAGGTTAAGCTCCTCTTAACCTATATAAGCAGGCTCTATGGTGGTGAAAAAGGGGAAGAATTGCTAGCATGAAACCTATGATCTCATAGGAAACACACATTCAATCAAAGGAGAGTGATCAGTGAAGCTGCTATCATCCAGGTTGTGGATCTTTCGAGCAAGGGTTAGACGAAGGGGACTTGACGAAGCTGTCGCATTCACATCTACGATTTTAAGTACTGCTGTTGTTATTCTCATTAATATGACATGCTTGGCCTGTTTCTTTCTAGTTTGTGTTTGATATTACATGAAATTATCATTGATAGATAGATCTATTTTCAAGCTAATATCAATAGAGTAGGAAGTGGTTGTACTTTGTTTGTCTACAGGACTCAGTGAGGAGCGAGAGTTTGGAGCTCGATTTGGAGCGTGCAAGGACAAATGTCGATAAAGAGGTACTACTATTCTCCTTCCTTCTCATGTATTAGTTTGTATAGATTTGAAAGGAAGTCAGTTTCCACGTTAAGCACTTTCTGTCTTAGAGTTAGGGTCTATCTCTTTGAGGCAATATACCTGTCCGCAGGAAGATTTTCCTACAACACCCTGTGTGCTGGACAGGGTCTCTTCTTCTACATAATAGGTGGTGAAATTATCCGCTGGGCTATTGGCTCTAGAACCATGTAGTTTGCCCGAAGGCAGAAGCTTGTCATCTAAGACGAAATCGGTGGATGGATTCCAATTGTCCGAGACTGTGAATAGAGGGAGCTTGGGATAGCATTGCATAGCATCTTCCAAGGTAATCTCTTCACGTATTCCATTGGAGGTGTTCGTGGTTTCTTACACCTTCGAAGGGACGCCATGGCTAATGCCTGCTCAAATTTCTTCTGTCTCTGGCGGCGAGATTCGGTTGTGTACCAAGCGACACCCCTGCGTGAATTACCTCGTGCTCTGGGCATGGTGGAGACCTTGGAGATGACCAGGGTTACTTGTGGGTGGAAGTCTCTTCTATAGAGATTCAAAGGGTCCCCAAACTACTGCTCAGGTGGAATGAACTCTGCACTCGACGTTGCGACGGACGAATGTTGCTCCATTATATCAAGGCGGGTGATAAGGAGGAGGGAAACCGCGACTGCCATAACCATTAAGGCTTGCTGCTGAGTGCATTGGTGCACTGTACCAATCACTTGCGTGAAGGGGCTCATCACCTGGGTTTGGCTACGTAGATTCATACGCGGTTAATGACTGAGGGGATGGTCGCCGGTGGATGTATTAATGTTGCATCCCGGTGTTGTCCCGCGTGGCTCCGGTTTGCGATGTGGCACCCCATCCGGGGGATGTTGTAAGCACCTTATTGATAAATAACAACCAATGGATTTATTTTAAAATTAAAAGGCAACTATCTAAGATTTTTTCTTTTTGGGTAAAATTTTATTTCTAAGAGGAAAAATATAAAGTTTAAAATCTCAAAATTATATGGGTTCTAACATAGGCTCCATCTAAGGATTGTGGCTCCCTGTGAGGCATGAAAGAATAGTAGACGAAGTGCCTTTATTGGGTAAATGGAGTCATTATTTCTTTTTGGGTAAAACCATTTTCTAGTTTTATTTAAGAATGAATCATACATAGAAAAATGAAATTATCCAAGTCCAAAAAATCTTCAAAACATACTTAATGATTGCTCTCAAGTTAGGCTAATAAAAATTGATTTTAGAATTGTTTAAGATAATCAAAATAATTTTAACTAAAATATCAGCTTCAACCAACTTTGTTCGCTTCAAGGTTAAGCAGATGTAACATATTTATTTAGGGAATCCCTAGTTGGTTTAGGATGTAAAAATTCATCAAAAAGAGAACTAGATAACATAGTATGATATATAGATATGTATGACAGCCTTACATATATCATAGATATTTCTTCACTGCCATCAAGCATGTTCAGTACCCTGGTGAATTTATCTACTTCTCCCATTGAATTTCTTTTCACCACTTCAATTAACATGTTTTGCATTTCACTGAGATGAGGGCAATTGATATATGAATTTTCTTTCATCGTCTCTTTTTTGGAAAAGATGGGGGAAATCAAATTATGAATATCCTTTCACCACCTCTTTTTGGACAAGATGGGAGAAATCAAATTATGAATTTCCTTTCACCATATATCTTGTATTTTAATATTTTGAAGAGGGGGCAATCAATTTGTATGTAACATACAAGGGATGATTTATGTTTAAAAATCTTTAGACTAAAAAGAAGGTCTATCAATAATTTTAAGAATACTCTGAAACTGACTTTCTTCCAAATTTCAATACATCTTCACCTATAGGAGAAAATATTTGGGAATTTAATTTTTTCAGGGATAAACCTTGAACAAATTTGTCATTTTAAAATCTGATAGCAGAGCTAAAATTATCAGGATTATCCTAGACATACTTTCTCAATTAAAATCAAAAGAACATAAATATTTTTGCCTAATCTTGTTTTGAAAAAATATTTTTAAGTTTTTAGAGTTGAGGTAAGTTTCTTTATTTCTATAAAGACTAAAAGGAGGAGAAAGGAGAAAGAAAATATGAAATGAATAAAAATTTGGGGATAGGTAAAAATAACTAAATCAAGGATTCAAAGGGTTTGAAACAAAATATCTTAATCCCACACTATTTTGTGTCTTAAATTTAGATTTATTTTGAGTTCATTTATTTATCATTTTTATTTTCATTTCAGAGATGGCTTTAGAATTTATTAGCATGACACTTCAAGTTATAATTTTATTCATCTCTGATTTTTATGTCAGGTGATAATATCATCATGAGAAAAAAATTCTTCACGTTTATTTCAAAAGGAATTTTTTAAATTTTATTTGAACTATAAGAAGAGTAGGGACTCATACCTTATTTTCCTTTTGAATTTTCAGCAAGGTGGATTATTTATCTATCACCTGTTTTTAGGGAAATCAAATGCTCTAAAGACGAGTGTCGAGTCTTTATTTAGCCCCATCTCTTGTTCAACAAGATCTATTCTACAAAAGGAATGAAATACAAAATATCATATAATATTGTAGAATAGAGATGATATGTGATACAAGTCAGACATTTGGCTTAGGTTGATGGAAAGTTGGTATGGATTGTTGGTTGTTATTGATGTCAACCATTGGAGAGTGATATTTTATATTGATGTCAACCCTTAGTGATTGATGTCAACCCTTGGAGAAAGTCCAGTAGAGAATTCTGGTAGCAAAAATGTTTGGGTAATGGACCCAAGTTTGTTTGATGTATAATGGTATGAGTTTTAATATATTTGAAGGTAAGACTATTATAGATGTGTATTACATGTCATTCCATTTTTGGTGGTATGTGGAACATCACATAACTCCTCATGGTTAGAGAGTTATGGCCATGTGAAGTTGGAGAACCCAGGTTTGGGTAATTGTTGTTATTGGATAAATCCGTAGGTGTGGACACTAACCGATCTCCCTAGATCCACCTGGATCTAGAACAAAGCAAGATAGAACATGACTCTTTCCATATATTTTGACTATTGAATTAAATAGGAGGCTAGAACAAATGACATACCTTATTATTTCTTCCTATGGTCTTTGTTGCTCCCGCTTCACTCCAGTGCTCTTGTGTAGCCAAGACCAAGACAACACAAACCAACCAAAGTGAAGAAAGCACAATATATTCAACAGTTAACCTATGTGTATGATCAAGGAATTACACAGTAAAACACAACAAGATTTATAGGAAAGAATCATATTAATGTATCATATTAAATGTGAAAGAGATATTACAACCATGGCCTTGATGTCTTAAGGTCCCTTCCAACTGTCCTTCGTTCCCCACACACTTTCACTCCAAGAATTTTGAGAGCATAGATTTGATGATATTCACAATCTATCTTAACAAATTAAATCTCAAAGCCACTCCAACCAAGCTACTAATTCCAAGCCAACCAAAGCTAACAAGCTCAAGAACCAACAAAGATAACTTTCTCTATGAGAACTCCTCTCCTTTTATAAGTTGAAGAGGATTAGGTGAGGAGGTTAGGATGATCCCACTAAATCATGAAAGCGAGTAAGATCCAAACCATTCGGATGCCACCTCACCATAGAAGTTTCTCCTTCTAGAAGATTCGAGAAAACACTCATTTTTCCCACGTGTAGGCATTCTCGCACCCTAGCTATAGATAAACCTGTGAACATATCGCACCCTAGCTATAGTGAAACCTGTGAGAATGGGTCATTCTCGCACCCTGCCTATATAGAAACCTGTGAAATTCCTTTTTTATAAGATTTTTACATAGGAAAATGCAACTTCTTTTCTCAGGAAAAGTTCTTCTCCCTTCTCTCTTTAGGAACTTAGGCCACTGACCCCTCTAAAGGCAACATATAGGTTTACATCATTAACGATCATAGGTATGATGAAAATAATGTGTAACAAAGAGCCCCCCAATGTATGAAGTTAGAACAAAGTGATAGCTGAAATACGTTGTCGAGTGTGTGTAGGGAACAAGGAACAATTGGTCGGAAACCTGCCAACAAACAAGGAAATACAGTACAATAATATATCATCACTGAGGTAGGCATTCCCATACTCAGAATAAAAATGACTCAAAGAATAAATGCCGACATGCGAAGATCCATGTCAAGTAAGACAGGTCATGGCCATGAAACATACACTGTGGATCCATGCCGATATGACTCAAATATGAACATAGCCACAAAAAATACACTGTGGATCTATGTGTTAAAGTCTCAAATTTGAACATAGCCACCAGACATACAATGTGGATCTATGCAACATTACACTGAATATACTCCAACACAACCTGGATCTGTCAGAAAATATCCAGGGTCTTCATCTCCACCACTCTATAGTACGAATCTAACCATGTGAATACATGTGTTGAAGTCGAACATGGTAGAAACCACTTGATTACCAGTCATTAGTATATACCGTTAACAAGTGCGAGGGAAATCACCATTAATGTCAATGAATCCCAAGGTACTTTGGTACAATCCAACAAATGTGAATAAATGAGCTGAAGTCGATTACTCAGCGGAATCTCTCTATCAGGGGTCAATAATGAAAACCCACTTTCGAAAGCGAGGAAACCTGCCATTAAGGCATGCAAGTTCCAAGGTACCAATTGGTTTCTAAGTCTAATTCCTAGATAATGAGTTGAAGTCGACAGAAAAAGACTCGTCACATGAGGGAATTAATGTATCCCACATCAATGACATGAACCAGGTAACAAGATTTGATGTAGATCAGAGTAACAAGTGATTCATGACTGACTCAGGGATGGCCGATGCAATAGAAGGCTTAAAGACTGCAGAAATGGCTGACGTAATAGAAGGCTTTCCGGGTTGAACTTCTCTTTAAGCATATTGATGACACGACAACTGTCTTGGAAATACTGACTCAACAACAAGGATCACAGACCAATTTGTAATCTTATAAAGGAGTATGATTAGGAGACAAGTGGATTTTCCAACCTAGACACAAGGTGAGTGAAAGGGTGTCATGTTCAAAAGCGACTCTTCCACAGAATACAGGTTTAGATACATTTCTTTCCCAATTTCCCCCCCACCATTTCTGGCGAGTACCTCTTTATTTTTACGCAAGCTTGAGGAGGATAACATATGCTTGTAATGTAAGCTCATCCCTTGGACGAGTCCCTCAGAGTATGTTTAACGAACCCTAAGAAGGAGTGGTTCGGTCCCATATGGGCCTTTCAATGTTTGTTTTATGAGTCCAAAGAAAGAAAACTCAGGTGTTTTTCATGTTTATAGAGTCTAAAAAACACTTAAAGAGAACTCTCTCAGTTCTGTTTTCGTAAAGTAGTCTGATGAGACCGAAAAAGAGATAAACTATCGCTCAACAGACGTTTTCTTCAAATACTTTAACGAGCGTGAAAAGAACAAGATCGCTCGACAATCTTTTCATGTTTAGAGAGTATGAAAAGAGCTTAAAGAGGACTCCAGAGGGGTTCCTTTTTTGTATAACCTTTACAAGTCCGAAAAAGTGATAAAAGTATACTCGGTTACATTCTCATTGATTTAGGAGCACGAGAAAAAACAAAGACTAAGATCGAGATTGTTTTCATTTTTACGCAATCTTTAAAAACAAAACAAAACTATGCTTGGGATAGATTTTAATTTTTACACAAGCTTAAAAACTAAACAAAACTATGCTTAGACCTAGTTTCATTTTTACACAAGCTTGAACCAAAGGAAACTATGCTTGAGGTAAGTGGTTTCATTTTTACACAAGATTGAACCATAGAAAACTATGCTTGTGACTTCCCAACGCATGGTTGGTACTTAGCCCCCAGCTTAAGAAACTAATGGCTCTAACTTCATCATGAAGTCTAGAGGCTGAGGCCAATGCCCCCCAAGCTTCATTTCATCCAACTGCACAGGAGAATGAAATGAAGCTTCAAATACTAGACGAAGGACTTGACTCAAATAGAGAGGGGGAAAACTATTTCATTTTTTTAACGAGCTTGACATAGAAACAAGAATTATGCTCGTAACCTCTATTTCATTTTTTAACGAGGTTTCTACAGAGACGAAAAAACTATCCTAAAAAATATCTCTTTTGGATCATGGATCCCAAGAAGAGAATGCTTCGGAATGACACCATGTCAAGGGACAAAACTTGGTCATAGCTTCCAAGAGGTCTTCACTAGAAGGAAGAAACATACTCTGGAAGGACACCATGTCGAGGGTTGCGACAGGAGTGAAGAGACCAGGCTCTAACAAACCTATCAAAGAGATTACCACGTCAACTACTGGATCTAAATCATCAAAAGTTGAAGCCATGGGCGACAATGCCACATAATTGACCTGTGGCGGGGGCGATACTGTCTGCATACAAGAACCATTCAGGGAGGCAATCCAGGCAGGGTCAATAAATGAAAGTTGATCAACAGTCACAACTCGTCCATCGTGAGGGAAAGATATCACACAAAAAAGAGTTGAGACAATAGCTTTCATGGCATAGACATAATCTCTCCCAAGGAGTAAAGCAAAATCCAAGGGGTCTTGGACTATCATGACATCAATGAAGACAGTTTTCCCTCCCAAAGTTATAGGAAAATGAGGAAGGGTCCCTAAAGGTTGAATAGTTCTTCTGTTAAAAGCTAACACATTATGTGTAACCGACGCAAGTGGAGGACAACCCAAAGCTTTCCAAGCAATAGAGGACAAAATACTAACAGATGAACCTTCATCTATCAACGTCTGAGGAATGTCCCGACCACAAACTTAAACTGTAATCTGGAAAGGAATGTAAGAGGGAAGATGAGGTCTATTTAGCACACCCCAATCAAAACGGATGGCCTCATTACTTGGAGGGGGTCCTACGAGAGAAGGAGGAATACTCCTTGGCAAGGCAGAGTCTGTATCAATGAGAAAAACATGGGCAGTATCAGGTTTACTCTCTAGCGGGAGAGTAGGATCAACCGATGATGAGATCAGATCGACCACTTGGGTGACACTCTCTAACGGGAGAGTGGGATCGATCGAGGATGGGATCGGATTGACCTCTTTAGTTTCACTCTCCGAGGGGAGAATGAGATTGACCAAGGATGGTATCGGATCAACCACTTGGTCTACTGGTTCATCCAAAGACGTGACCAGATTGACCACTTGATCAACCGGACTGACCGAAAGGGGAACCAAATTGATCATTCCATCAACTACATGTGGGTTGAGAGAAAGCTTGCGATAAGCAGCTAGAAGTTGAGGCTGTGAAACAATCATGTCTTCCAGTAATTTTGAGGTTTCTTCCATATGAGGACAAAGATGAGTTAGATGACTCCCTTTTCATAACATACACGGGAACTTGGCTCTACTTTTCTTCTTCCCAACCGTATCATGACTGGTTGATGGGGGGTCGTCAGCATGTTGTTCAGAGGATGATGACATGGGTTGGTCAGGGTGTGTAGACCATACTTTTATAACCTTGGATAGACTAGGGAAATCCTTAAGAAGATGGCTACCCTTACAAAGCCTGCAAGGGTACTTGGGCTTATGGGTTTTTTGGGTGATCTTGACATCATCAACACTCCCAGCACGATTAACATTTGGTTGTTTTCCAACATGTTTGACAGTGGTCGGAGGTTTTGACCCTTGTTTATCTGTCTTCTTCTTAATCTTTCTTTTCTTCTTCTTCTTAGTCACCGGGTTACTAGATTTAGAACTTTCACCCGATGAAGAAGATGAAACGGAAGGCGACATTGCAAGCGAAGAAGGTGAAGAAGACCTTACTGATGAAGAAGGTGAAGGATCAACATGAGGTTGATGTTCTTGGGGGGAAGTGCTTACGACCGAAGCACTTACTGCATTCGGGATTACCTGAGTGGAAAACAACCATACTGGTAATCCAATAGTGAGACCTGGAAGGCTCAAAGTAGTAATGTGAGGAGGACCAATGTTCCCATAAGAAGGAAAAACAAAAGGTTCCCCTGGAGTAGGGGTTCCTTCATTGGTCATTTCGGGAACTGACACCATGAAAAATAAAAAATCCAATCTAGAGTCCACTAGGGAAAACAAACAACACACACTAAAACTCTAGGAAGCAAGCAAACAAACAAAACCTTCCCACAATGAACACACTAGTTGGTGATGAAATCCAACGTCGCGGGAACAAAGTAAGAAGGGTCTGAGATAGAGCGGGTGGAAAAGTTACGTTGACGGCCTGCTTAACGGACTTACACCCTGGTGCAAGCTCCCACACATAATCATGGGTATACCCTCCAAGGAGCCCGAGTGAGTTTGGCCAATGTCGATTCCAGGTAGCGTGAAGACTTGCCCCTTCACAGTCACCTTGTGTAAATACCCTAAAGAGATAGGCCACTAAGGTTACCACTGACAACAATAAATCCTAGGGGGACAGTCGATAGTCCGATCCACACGCAAGGGTAGGGTATCTAGCCCGAAATCAACTTGAGAGGCTTCCACTCATCATTGTGGGTATACCTTCAAGTGACCCCCGTAATACGTGCAATCTCTACACCAAGACCAACAAAGCAGGGTGAGTAACTCTACCAGTCTCAATGCGACCTCGTGATTGACCCTTGTGTTAGAAGGGATTCCCAGGACAAAATGTAATAAGTGGATTTAACCGCTCCCTAACTCAAGATTCTATGTTTGTTTGCAACTTTGGAAAGTTATCTTTCACACCTATTCCAAAGCCCTACAACTAATCTAATGTAGGTTTGCTACCAAAAATATAAAAATGTCTAATCAATTTTTATGAGCACTTTATTTTATGGTTGTTGTTACTCAAAAGGAAGATGGTGTGGACAATATGGTGTTTTGACCGACTCGAAAATTATGCAAAGATATGAAGATGCAATCTTTTCATTTCAATGAAAGCTATGCTACGAGAAGGAGAAAACATTTATTATTCCCATATGCACGATGTCCCAAAATATATTAAACTCCTCAATATCAATATTCTCAAGAAATGAGAAAAAGGTACTATATACCAATGCATGATTCATGGCCCCCCTCGGCCATGAGGGGGAAATTTTTTCATAATTTAAGATAAAAAAATGCCAAGAATCATGCAATTTCACTACTTCAAATGCAAGGATGCCCCCAATCTAATTTAAAGCAAGAAATTAAATCTTTTTTGTTTCAAAAATTTCACTAAAAGCAATAATGAACTTTCTTAAAACAAAGAAACCCAAACTAAAAGTTTTCTTTTAAGGCGAACTATTCAGAAGAAATCTCATCTTTCCTTAAACAATTCTAAAGAAAACACACGCTTTGTAATTGAAAGACACTCAAAGCAAGAGACTAATCCTTCAAAACCAAACAAAGCAAAAATGGCTAAAAGAAACTCAAAGAATGTCAAGTAGACTGTAAACAGATCAATATAGGTGCCAAAAGTTCAATCCAGCTGATCAAAGAAAAACTGGGTCATCAAAAGATGACAAGACCCAATCCAAAAAATTTTACAAACAAGTTCGCAGGCTAGCAATAGAGTGCAGTGCGATAATTAGGTGTTCTCGCAGGCTAGACATTGGTAGGGTGCGAGAAGTTCGCACTTAACTGAACAGTAGGGTGTGAACATCAATGATTCTAGCAGGCCACTAAAGGGTACAGTGCGAGAATGTCTGTAATCAAAGAAAATTTTGAAAAAGGACAAGGAATCTAAGTGAACTTCTAGATCCAGAGAGTCTGGATGGATGTCCCATAAAATCTGAGACAAGAAAACAAGCAATCAAAGAAAGGGAAACTAGGCTAACTAGGAAACAATCCGTTCCTCAGTATGGTCGCCAATTTTGTTATTGGATAAATCCGTAGGTGCGGACATTAACCGATCTCCCTAGATCCACCTAGATCTAGAACAAAGTAAGACAGAACATGACTCTTTCCCTAGATTTTGACTATTGAATTAAATAGGAGGCTAGAACAAATGACATACCTTATTATTTCTTCCTATGTTCTTTGTTGCTCCCACTTCGCTCCAGTGCTCTTGTGTAGCCAAGACCAAGACAACACAAACCAACCAAAGTGAAGAAAGCACAATATATTCAACGGTTAACCTATGTGTATGATCAAGGAATTACACAATAAAACACAACAAGCTTTATAGGAAAGAATCATATTACTATATCATATTAAATGTGAAAGAGAGATTACAACCATGGCCTTGATGTCATAAGGTCCCTTCCAACTATCCTTCGTTCCCCACACAATTTCACTCCAATAATTCTGAGAGCATAGATCTGATGATATTCACAATCTATCTTAACAAATCAAATATCAAAGCCACTCCAACCAAGCTACTAATTCCAAGGCAACCAAAGCTAACAAGCTCAAGAACCAACAAAGATAACTTTCTCCATGAGAACTCCTCTCCTTTTATAAGTTGAAGAGGATAAGGTGAGGAGGTTAGGATGATCCCACTAAATCATGAAAACGAGTAATATCCAAACCATTCGGATGCCACCTCACCATAGAAGTTTCTCCTTCTAGAAGATTCGAGAAAACGCTCATTTTTCCCACGTGTAGGCATTCTCGCACCCTAGCTATAGATCAACCTGCGAACATCTCACACCCTAGCTATAGTGCAACCTACGAGAATGGGTCATTCTCGCACCCTGCCTATATAGCAACCTGCAAACTTCCTTTTTTATAAGGTTTTTACATAGGAAAATGCAACTTCTTTTCTCAGGAAAAGTTCTTCTCCCTTCTCTCTTTAGGAACTCAGGCCACTGACCCCTCTGAAGGCAACAGATAGGTTTACATCATTAACGATCATAGGTATGACGAAAATAATGTGTAACAGTAATGGACCCAAGTTTGTTTGATAAATAATGACATGAGTTTTGATATATTTGCAGGTAATAGTATTCTATATGGATAGTACATGTCATTCCATTTTTGGTGCTATGTGGAACGTCACATAACTCCTCATGGTTTGAGAGTTATGGCCTTACGAATTTGGAGGTCCCTCATATGTTGGCTTGAAGCCCCAAAAGGTCAAAGAAATAAAAGTGTTTGAAAAGAAGAAATTATTTAAAAAATAAAGTGAAGTGACAAAGTCAAAAAGGATTATTTAAATAATAAAGTGAAGTGACAAAGTCAAAGAGGATTATTTAAATAATAAAGTGAAGTGACAAAGTCAAATAAGATTATTTAAATAATAAAGTGAAGTGACAGAGTCAAAGAGGATTATTTAAATAATAAAGTGAAGTGACAAAGTCAAGGAGGATTATTTAAATAATAAAGTAAATGGAGAAATTTCTAATTATGGAAAGTGGTTAGATGTGGGTTAGCCCTAAAATAAGGAAATTGGGTTAAGATGGTTAAAAGGTAACCCCTTGAGGAAGCTACGTGAAAGTATAAATAAGAGGAAAGGCTCTCTCATTTTAATCACACTTGAGCATATTGAATATCTACAGGTGATTGAGGCAACCAAAGGATATTTAAGCCGAATTTCAGAGGGAAGTTGAAGTAAATAAGGACGAAATTCAAGTGAGGATAAATTATTTTGATGATGCTTTCTAAGGTATGTTATTTACAGGTCATCTCACCATTTTCCCAATAACGTTTTTTCTAGAGTGACTTAGACTGTGAAATTGGGAGGCCATTGAGGAAACATATCCAAGTAGTTGTGGTACGAATTTTAGCTTGTGGTTCATTGTATTTTTGGAGTTACACTCCGTGGAAAATAAGGTTTGTGGCTAGTTCTAAAACTAGTCTAAAACATGTGTTTCAGGTAAAAACATCGTGACTTTTTCATAACAAATCCAAATTCAATAAGACCAAATGTGTTGGTTAGAGTACATTCTGTAGTATTCTTTGTACAATTTTTAGATCCATACAACAAATATTCTGTGTGGGGCACGCTCTACAAGTTCGCTCTCTAGAATAAGCCAGAATTCAACAAGGTATCCATTTTTTCTATAACTTCTTTTCTGAGAGGTTCCAAGTAGTGACACCTGGAAGAATTGCATTAAACACACTGAAGAACATTGTGTACTATTTTCATATCTTTATTCATTATAGGTACATAGTTATGATAATTTCAATTTAGGGTTGTTGACTAATCCAAAACTAGTCATGTGAGACTAAAGTAAAGTTTGATGAAAATGCTAGTCTCTTGTTGTTAAAGTTAAGGAAGGTTTGCAGGTATGTGATCATATACACCAAGTCTATTTTAGAGTTACAGATTGATCTTGGTGATTATTATGAGTTGTTTTGTTATGCTTGTTTGATGCACATCTTTGAGAGTTGTCTTGGTGATTGATCTTGGTGAGTAGATCTGAGTTGGTTGATAATATTGATGAGACAAGTTGTTGTGACAGGTTATTCATACAAGTTTGGTGCATGGTTGATGAATTTTTTTATGGTACAGGTTGATTATAGGTTGTTTGGTACAGGTTGGTGAATGGTTGATGCATTTGTTTATGGTACAAATTGATTATAGGTTGATGCATGGTTGATGCATAGTTCAGGTTATTGGTACATGTTTTTTGGTGTAAGTTGATTGGTACATGTTTACAACAGTATATCTCACAGTGATAGTGTGATAGTGGTTCCATCATTCTACTTATATGTCAGGGCAGCTGGACGGGACAAGGACAGGTGGTTATAGCCACCTTCCAGTTGTAGCCGGAGAACATAGGGAGTTGTAGCCTCCTTCTGGTTGTAGCTAGAAAATTGGACAGTTGGAGCTTCCCTCGGGTTGTAGCCTAAGAAACTAGGGGGTTGGAGCCTCCTTCTAGTTTCAGCTGGAAAACAAAGGAAGTTGGTGCTTCCAATGAATGTAATTATTAAAGACATATAAGAAAATCATTCAGTGGTTTTTTCCCACTTTGGGTTTCCACGTAAAACACTGGTGTACTGTGTATGTGTGTGATTTTTCATTTGTTCATTGTTTATTTACTCTGAAAATATTGGATGATAATGCTACATTGATATAAAACTTGCATTTTATAGTGAAAAAGGATTATATTTCTCTCTTTACTGATTCACCCCACCTCTTAGTAATCCAACAATTGGTATGAGAGCCGATTCCTTCAGGAAACAATTCAACCACTGGAACGAGATCATGGATTATTCTGAGAATGGAGTACCAATGTTTAATGGTCAGAATGGTTTTAATTATGAGATGTGGAGAAGAAGGAAATAAGTATTTTTACAAGCAAAAAGACATTATATTTGGCTATTAGTTGTTACAGGATATGATAGTTCAAAAAGGGAAAAGACTGCAGCCAAGAAGAAATTGAAGAAGAATAAAAAAATAGCCATGGATTTCATTTGGAAAGGATTACCTAATCCGATAAGAGAAAAGGTTGGTAAATTTTCATTAGCGAAATAAATTTGGGATAAGTTACATGACATATATTCTTCACCCATCGCATATTTAGAAAATGCCAAAAAATATGCAGATATAGAACAAGAAGAAAGATGCTCATCATGTTAGACATATTCATAAGAGGAAGAGTATGAAGAAGCAAAAGATGATTACATATCAAAATTGATCAGTGCAATTGGATATATAAAGAAAGAAAGAGAAGAAAACAAGTCATCCAATAAAGAATTGATGAAGAAAAAGGAAAGTGTTCAAGGTTCCGAAAAATTTAAGAGCTCAACTAGAAGAGGCCAAAAGAATTGAAGAAACTCTAGAATAGGCCAGAAGATTAGCAGGTCATCAAGAATTTAAGATCTCAACTAGAAGAGGCCAGAATAATTGAAGAAACTCTAGAATATCAAAATAAATGTTTAGAAGCCAACATAGAAGCACAAAATGAAGAAGCAGAAAAGAGAGAAAACATATTGATGGATCATCTCAAGGAAATAACCAATGTCTTAAACCAACTTGAGGAAGAGTTTGGTCAAGAAGAGAGAAGACTGGAAGAAGAAATAATTACATTGAAAATCCAACTTGAAGAAGCAAATAGAACAGAATAGGGCATGAAGTCTCAGATAATGAAGAAAGAAGAAGAGGTTGAGAATATTGAAGAAGAAGTTGTCACACTAAGAGTGAAAATCGTCAAGCTCAACAAGAACGTTGAAGAGATAGAAACATCCACATCAATTGTAGAGAATGAAGAGAAGCACTCTACGTTGCTAGAAAAGAAGAATGAATAAAATAGAAAGAGTTATGCAGAAGTACTCAAAGGAAGGAATCATGGTCAACCAGAATCTAAGAAAACTAATAAATATACATCTTCAAGAAGACCATCCATGTTTAAGCCACAAAGAAGGTTCAATCATGATCATGATTAGTCAAGCCAAAAATTCAGAAGAAATACACCACAAAGAAGATCATTCACTCCCAGGTATGCAAATTTCTTTTATGGTCATTGTTTTTATTGTACTAACTTTGGACGTAGGGTTGCAGATTGTAGAGATTATAAAACAAATGTTCAAGCAAGAAATGCCTATGTGGCCCCATGTAACATTGAATGTTACAAATGTCATAACTATGGACACATAGCTTGTGATTGTAGAAGCATGATCGATACTTCCATGAAAGAGAACATTGATATTAGATATAATAAAGTATGGATAAGAAAACAAGAAGGGCAAGTAAACAAATACCAGGTCCTAGAGATCACAAGATTGACAATAAAACAAGATGAAGAAAAATCTACAGAGAAAAACAAGGATGTCAGATATAGAAAGGTTTGTAAAATAAATGAAATAAAAGAAGGACAAGTAAATAAGGAACATGTTCAAGAGATTGTACTTTCAGGTATTGTAGTGAAATACAAATCCATAGACAGAAATAAATAAGTTAGATCTCAGAGAGATGATGAATCTACCAATGAAGATGATGATGAATACACATTAGAGCAAGAATTGTTCTGAGCCATCTAGCTTAGAGACTCCTAGGTAATATGAATATTAGACAGGGGGAGTCTATGTGACAGTTGTGATAGACCAAAGAACCATCCTTTGAGCAGCTTGCAGAGTTTGAGAAGACATATCCAGAGCAGTCAGTTAGCATAAGTATAGTTTGATATATTAATCAAGACTTCATGATAGTATAGTAATAAATGAGTCAACATTATGGACAGTTGCGCAAGTAGAGTCTTGGACAGTATGGACATAGATGGATTTGTAAGAATACTTAGCAGGTTTGGACAGATATATGAAAGTGGACGAGAGCATGGATTCATAGATTGGTTAAGAGAGTGGTTCAGAGAAAAAGGAACATTGTCATAATGGATGATAATTACACAGGAAATGGCTCGAACAATGCTAATGGATTCCAAATTGACAGATATTTTTTGGACAGATGCAGTGCATATAATAGTTCACATTCAAAATAGGGTAATGCTCAGAAACAACAATGACAAAACTCCCTATGAACTGTGCAAAGGAAGTGCAAACAACAACCTCTACATCAAGGTAACTCAAGGTAGTATTTTATTAATTGAAATTTATGTTGATGATATTGTTTTGGAAGTACTATTGACAAGTTAAGCTAGAAATTTGCAACGGATATGTAGACTGAATTTGAAATTTCATTACTTGGAGAACTATCCTTCTTTTTGGGTCTTCAGATATGTCAAAGAAACCAAGGAATTTTTATTTCTCAAACTAAGTATATCAGAGAAATGCTAAAGAGGTTCGAAATGGAAGATTGCAAACTAGTTACCACTCCTATGAAAACTAGTTGCAATTTGAGAAAAGATGATGATTCAAAGTCTATAGACCAAAGGAAATACATTTCAATAGTTGGTAGCTTACTATGTGTGACATCATCCAGACCAGATGTAATGCAGGAAGTTGGATAGGTGGCACGATTTCAAGCAGCACCAAAGGAATCACATGTATTAGCAGTGAAGAGGATTTTTAGATATCTCAAAGAAACATAAGATTTTGGATTATGGTATCCAAAAGGAAAGGATTTATCACTTATTGCCTACACAGATGCAGATTGGGCAGATTGCATTGATGATCGACGAAGAACCAATGGAGAAGCATTCTACTTGGGTGAGTGTTTAGTATCATGTTTAAGAAAGAAACAATCACCAATATCCTTATCTACAGTTGAGGCAGAGTATATTGTAGCAGCAGCATGGTGTACACGGGTTCTATGGATGAAACAAACTCTGATAGATATACATGTTGAGTATGATGAGCCCATTCCAATCTATTGTGTTGATACAAGCGCCATCAATATCTCAAATAACTCAGTGATGCACTCCAATACGAAGCACATTCCAATCAAGTATCACTTTCTACAGGAACATGTTGCACAAAATAACATTAGAGTTGAATATGTGGGCACAAAAGAACAAGTGGCATACATATTTACAAAACCGCTTCCACGAGAATCCTTTGAGTATCTTCACCAGAGACTAGGAGTAATTTATACTCCAAAATGAAGTTTTTTGAATGTTTATCTTATATGTCTTATATGTACAAAAGGAAGCACCATAAATAAGACAATTTAGGTTGGGAGATCAATTTAAGGAAGAGTTCAGTCAGGGGGAGTATCCCCAAGGACAGTTCAGTTAGGGGGAGCAACCCTAGATGGAAAGATTCATTTTCCATTGATGACAAAGGGGGAGATATTTATCATATGTAGGATATACATGCTTGGAGATAGATCATAGAGGCATGTAGATAGGGGGAGAAGCCCAAGGAGAGTTCATTCAAGGGGAGCAACCCCAAAGGGAGATACCCTTTTCCATTGATGTAAAATGGGGAGAGATAAAAACATTAATGAGGAGTATAAGAATGAATGTTAGCATGACTAAGTGTTTCCATCAATGCCAAAGGGGGAGATTGGCAGACAATTGGCTTAGGTTCATGGAAATTTGGTATGGATTGTTGGTTGTCATTGATGTCAACCATTGGAGAGTGATATTGTAGATTGATGTCAACCCTTGGAGAAATTCTGGTAGCACAAAGGTTTGGGTAATGGACCCAAGTTTGTTTGATGTATAATGGTATGATTTTTAATATATTTGAATTTAAGCCTATTCTATATGGGTAATACACGTCATTTCAATTTTGATGGTATATGGAACATCACATAACTCCTCATGGTTAGAGAGTTATGGCCATGTGAAGTTGGAGAACCCAAGTTTGGGTAATGGACCCAAGTTTGTTTGATGTATAATGGTATGATTTTTGATATATTTTTAGGTAAGACTATTCTATATGGATAGTACATTTCATGTCATTTATGGTGGTATGTGGAACGCCACATAACTCCTCACAGATTGAAAGTTATGGCCTTATGAATTTGGAGGACCCTCATATGTTGGCTTGAAGCCCAAAAAGGTCAAATAAGTCAAAGTTCTTGCAAATAAGAAATTATTTAAATAATAAAGTGAAGTGACAAAGTAAAAAAGGATTATTTAAATAATAAAGTGAAGTGGCAACGTCAAAGAGGATTATTTAAATAATAAAGTGAAGTGACAAAATCAAAGAGGATTATTTAAATAATAATGTGAAGTGACAAAGTCAAAGAGGATTATTTAAATAATAAAGTGAAGTGAAAAGGTCAAGGATGATTATTTAAATAATAAAGTAAATGGAGAAATTTCTAATTATGGAAAGTGGTTAGAAGTGGGTTAGCCCTAAAATAAGGAAATTGGGTTAAGATGGTTAAAAGGTAACCCCTTGAGGAAGCTACATGAAAGTATAAATAAGAGGCACGACTCTCTCATTTTAATCACACTTCAGCATATTGAATATCTATAGGTTACTGAGGTAACCAAAGGATATCTAAGCCTAATTTCAGAGGGAAGTGAAGTAAGAAGCCCAAAATTCAAGGGAGGATGAATTCTTTTGATGATGCTTTCTAAGGTATGTTATTTACAGGTCATCTCACCATTTTCGTAATAGATTGTTTACTAGAATGATTCAGACTGTAAAATTGGGAGGCCATTGAGGAAACATTATCCAAGTAGTTGTGGTACAAATTTTAGCTTGTGGTTCATTGTAGTTTTGGATTTACACTCTATGGAAAATAGGGTTTGTGGCTAGTCCTGAAACTAGTCTAAAACAGGTGTTTCGGGTAAAAACGTCATAAATTCTTCATAACAGATCCAAATTTAGTAAGACCAAATTTTTTGGTTAGAGTACATTCTGTAGTATTTTTTGTACAATTTTAAGATCCATACAAAAAATATTTCATGTGGGGCATGCTCTACAAGTTTTCTCTCTAGAATAAGCCATAATTAAACAAGGTGTGTCATTTTTGCTATAACTCTTTTTCTGAGAGGTTCCAAGTAGTGACACATGGAGGAATTGCATAAAACACATTGAAGAACATTGTGTACTATTTTCAGATCTTTATTCATTATAGGTACATAGTTATGATTATTTCAAGTTAGGGTTGTTGACTAATCCAAAACTAGTCATGTGAGACTAAAGTAAAGTCTGATGAAAATGCTAGTCTCTTGTTGTTAAAGTTAAGGAAGGTTTGTAGGTATGTGATCATATACACCAGGTCTATTACAAAGTTACAAATCATATTTGGATGATGAAATTGATGAGAGATTTTGGTTGAGGTACATGTTGGGTACATGGTTGAGACAAGTAGTTGATGAGTTGGAACATACATGATGTGTATAGTTGATGATGTTGGTACATCTTGATGATTCATAGTTGATGAGTATTTTATACATGATTGGTACATACTTGGTACATGGTGTTGGCATATTTATTATGGGCAGACAGAAGGCAGAGTATTTGTTTGTTATTGATGGCAAGCTCAGCCCGACGATGATGAACAAGAGAAAGTGGAGGCAAGACCAGCAACGCAATGATGATCGCATGGCAGAAAATCCCAAAACAGGCACACTCCATTTCGGAGTTTCGCTAACTGGGAAATCCAAATTTCAGAGACAGAAGGCAGAGTATTTTCCCGAAACAGGTACACTCCATTTCGGAGTTTCGCAGACTGGGAAATCGGAATTTCAGATACCGGGAGTTGGAAGTGTTAAAACACTTTACCACAGGAATCTCGAAATAGTGAAATGAAAAATGCCAAAATCCCATGAAACCACGACATTTCAAATTTTTGGATACCATGAGTTGGAGGAGTCAAGTGTCGAAACACTTCACCATAGGAGTCCCGAACTCGCGATATGAAAAATCATGAAATAATCCTAGCTGTCGAATTGAGGATTGATCTGGACCATTGATCAGACATGAAGAAGGCCCGTGAAGTTTTGAAATCACGATAAGATCTGGACCATTGGGTCCATAGGACACGTGGTGAAATATTGTTGTTTCATTAACTGGAAACTCAAAGGAGTGGGGTTCCCTATTCTCTCAAACTTGCGATATGCGAAATCGCAAAATGCCAAAATGCAAAATTGCGAAAGGGGCTAACAACTAAGCTCTTTTTTGGACTTTCGAGGATCGCGACATGGAGCGTCAAGTTATCTCATCACAAGGAATGCTAAAATGCTGAATTGCGAAATGGAGAAATAAGAACGAGACCCATCATTTAATCCAACGGTGCAGGTGAACTTGAATATGATCGGAGGGCTACTTTTTCACCTCATAGTTAATTGATCAATTACGATTCAGTTAGAAAAACTGATTCATAATTCTTGGACGGTTGGCATTTCAGTTGGCCAAAGCGTTGTCCTAGGGTTTGAGGTTTAACTGATGGGATGGAGTGTATAAAATAAACATGTAGTGACGGGGTAAGGTTCACTGTTCTGACTGAAAAATGAGTTGAACTGTAGAAAGATAAAACTACAGTATGTGTAGTGTGAAGCAAGCTCAGAGATAAGAAATAGAAGCTGAACATAAGAAAAAAGGTGAAGAGAGAAAAATGTGCACATATCAAAGAGCATGAGAAGGACAGAGAAAGAACAGACAGACAAAGACAACAAGTCAAGCCAAATATCAACAGAGCAAAAGAATAGTGTAGCAAAGAAGAATTGTAGAACAATGAAGAAGTGGTAAGAATTGATTTATCTGTGTGTTGGTTATTCAATCATTTATTTGTAATAAGGGTGGTAGGAAGGTGCTAGGGAGGACTGTTTTCCTTAGAGGTTCAAGTGGGTGCTTGAACATAGGGAGTTGTAGCTTCCATCTAGTTGTAGCCAGAGAAACTAGGGTGGCAGGGTGGTGCAAGGGAGAACAAGTGTTCTCTGTTATACAGATTGGAGCCTGTGTAACTAGAAGTTGGTGCTTCCATCCAGTTAGTGCTGGAATACTCAGGGAGTTGGTGCTTCCTTCTAGTGGGTGCTAGAGAAACTAGACAGTTGGTGCTCTCAAACAAGTTGGAGCTTGTAAAACAGAGGTAGTAGCCTCACATTGAGTTGGTTCTCAATTATAGATAATGTACAAAACTTAAAAGACTGCATATCATTTCGAAGAAGAAGAGGTTTTCTCCCTTTATGAGTTTCCTCGTGAAAATTTGTCTCTGTGTATATCTTATGTGTGAGTGATGCTCATTATTTATGTTGTTCATATATTGTATAATATTGATGGTCACTTGGAGAAATATTAAAAAATGGCTTTATTGTTAAAATTGTTTAAACACAGTAACAATTGATTCACCCCCCCTCTCAGTTGTCTTAATAATTTCAACAATTGGTATCAGAGCGGGTTCCTTTTATTTAAAGGTATATCTGTAAGTTTAAACATGACAAGTCATGAAGGGACTTCATCCAGTAAGCCTCCTCTGTTTGATGGAACAAATTTTTCCTTTTGGAAGGTTAGAATGAGAACATACCTAATGGCCTTAGGTGCTGATGTTTGGGATGTAGTAGAGACTGGATACATAAAGTCTATTGTGCTAGCTTTCAAGGATGATAAGCTAGAATTCAGCTTTAATGCTAAGGGAATGAATTCTATTTTGAATTCATTTGCAGAAGCTGAGTTTATA
>JASDQU010100817.1:81197-95354 GCA_032191745.1 Picea mariana | reverse complement strand
TTTTTTACGAGTCCAAGGAAAGAAAACTCAGGGGTTTTTCAATTTTAGAGAGTCTGAAAATCACTTAAAGAAAACTCCAAAATGTCCTTTTTCATAAAGTAGTCCGGTGAGACCAAAAAAGATATAATCTACCGCTCAACAGACATTTTCTTCAAATAATTTAACGAGCGTGAAAAGAACAAGATCGCTTGGAAATCTTTTCATGTTTAGAGAGTCTGAAAAGAGATTAAAGGAACTCCAGGGGGTTCCTTTTTCATATAACCTTTACGAGTCCGAAAAAGTGATAAAAGAATACTCGGCAATCTTTTCATGTTTAGAGAGTCTGAAAAGGGATTAAAGGGGGGTTCCTTTTTTGTATAACCTTTATGAGTCTGAAAAAGTGATAAAAGTATACTCGGTTACAGTCTCATGTATTTACGAGCACGATAAAGAACAAAGACTAAGATCGATAACTTATTCTCATGTATTTACGAGCATGAGAAAGAAAAAAGACTAAGCTTGGGATTGTTTTCATTTTTACGCAAGCTTTAAAACAAAACAAAACTATGCTTGGGATAGATTTAATTTTTTCACAAGCTTAAAACTAAACAAAACTATGCTTGGACCTAGTTTCATTTTTGCACAATCTTGAACCAAAGGAAACTATGTTTGAGGTAGGTGGTTTCATTTTTACACAATCTTGAAATAGAGAAAACTATGCTTGCGACTTCCCAACACATGGTTGGTACTTAGCCCCTAGCTTAAGAAGCTAGTGGCTCAACTTCAGCATGAAGTCCAGAGGCTGGAAGCATTGGCCCCCAAGCTTCATTTCATCCAACTGCAAAGACGAATGAAAGGAAGCTTTAAATACTAGACGAAGGACTTGACTCAAACAGAGAGGGGGAAGTTGTTTCATTTTTTAATGATCTTGACACAGGAGAAGAACTATGCTCGTAACCTTTGTTTCATTTTTTAACGAGGTTTCCACAAAGATGCTAAAACTATCCTCGTAGATGGTTTCATTTTTTAACGATCTTGAAATCAGAAAACAATGCTCAAATCTGGTTTCATTTTTTAACGAGATTGAAATCAGAAAATCATGCTCGAAGCTAGTTTCATTTTTTAACAAACTTGAAATTATAAAATCATGCTCAAAGCTGGTTTCATTTTTTAACGAGCTTGAAACAAGAAAATCATGCTTGAGGCTCTTCTTGATCATCGCTTCCAAGAGGACAATGATCTGGAAGGACACCATGTCAAGGGACAAAACTTGGTCATGGCTTCCAAGAGATCTTCATTTGACGAAAGAAACACACTCTGGAAGGAACACATGTCGAGGGTCATGAGAGGGGTAAGGAGGTCATGCTCCAATAGCCCTATCGAATATGTCACCAAGTCAACTACTGAATCCAATTCATTGTCATCGACAGTGGAAGGCATGGGAGACAATGCCACATAATTTACCTATGGCAGGGGCAATACCATCTGCTTATAAGAACCACTAAGGGAGGTAATCCAATCAGGACCGATGAATGAAAGTTGATCAATAGTCACAATTCTTCCATCGTGAGAGAAAGATATTACATAAAAAAGAGTGGACACAATAGATTTCACGGCATATACGTAATCCCGCCCAAGGAGTAAAGATAAATCCAAGGGATCTTGGAATACCATGACATCAATAAAGACAGTTTTCCCTCCCAAAGTTACAGGAAACTAAGGAAGGGTCCCTAAAGGTTGATTGGTTCTTCTGTTAAAAGCTAACAGAGTTTGCATAACTGGCGCAAGATGAGGACAACCCAAAGCTTGCCAAGCAAGAGAGGACAAAATACTAACGGATGCACCTTCATCTATCAGCATCTGAGGAACGTCCCGACCACAAACCTGTACTATAATCTGGAAAGGAATGTGAGAGGGAAGATGAGGTCCGGTTAGCACACCCCAATCAAAAGGGATGGCCTCATTACTTGGAGGAGGTTCCACGGGAGAAGGAGGAATACTCCCCAGCATGGTAGAGTCTATATCAATGAGAAAAACATGGTCAGTATCGGGTTTACTCTCGAGTGGGAGAATAGGATCGACTGATAATGACATAAAATCGACCACTTGGGTTTCATTCTCTAAGGGGAGAATGGGGTCAACGGGTGGAAATGGATCGATCACTTGGGTTTCACTCTTTAATAGGAGAGTGGGATTGACCAAGGATGGGATTGGATCAACCACTTGGTCAATTGGTTCAACTGAGGACGTGACCAGATTGACTACCTGATCAACTGGGCTGACTGATGGGGGAACCAGATTGGTCATTCCATCAACTACATGTGGGTTGAAAGAAAGCTTGTGATAAGAAGCTGGAAGTTGAGGTTGTGAAACAGTCATGTCTTCCAGGAATTTCGAGGCTTCTTCCATATGAGGGTAAAGGTGATTTAGATGACTCCCTTTGCATAACATGCACGAGAACTTGACTCTACTTTTATTTTTCCCAACTGTATCGTGACTAGTTGACGAGATGTCATCAGCATGTTGTTCAGAGGTTGATGACATGGGTTGGTGAGGGTGTGTAGACCATGCTTCTATAACCTTGGATAAACCAAGGCAATCCTTAAGAATATGGATACCCTTACAAAGCCTGCAAGGGTACTTGGGCTTATGGGTTGTTTGGGTGATCTTGGGATCATCAACACTCCCAGCACAATTAACAGTAACTGGTTGTTTTCCAACATGTCTGGCAGTGTTTGGAAGTTTAGAACCTGTTTATTTTTCTTCTTCTTAATCTTTCGTTTCTTCTTCTTCTTATCCACCGAGTTACTAGCTTTAGAGATTTCACTCAGCGAAGAAGATGAAATGGAAGAAGACCTTGCAAGTGAAGAAGGTGAAGAAGATCTTACTGGTGAAGAAGGTGAAGGATCAACATGAGGTTGATATTCTTGGGAGGAAGTGCTTATAACTGAAGCACTAACTTCATTCGGGATTACCTAAGTGGAAAACAACCATACCGGTAATCCAATTATGAGACTTGGAAGGCTCAAAGTAGCGATGTGAGGAGGACCAATGTTTCCATAAGAAGGAAAAAAAAAAGGTTCCCCTGGAGCAGGGGTTCCTTCATTGGTCATTTCGGGAACTGACACCATTAAAACAAATATCCAACCTAGAGTCTGCTAGGGAAAACAAACAGCACACGCTAAAAATCTAGGAAGCAAACAAACAAACAAAAACCTTCTCACAATGAGCACACTAGTTAGTGATGAAATCCAACGTCACGGGAACAAAGTAAGAAGGGGTTGAGACAGAGCTGGTGGAAAATTTATGTTGACGACCTACTTAACGGACTTACACCCGGGTGCAAGCTCCCACACATAAACGTGGGTATACCCTCCAAGGATCCCAAGTGAGTTTGGCCAATGTCGATTCCAAGTACCATGAAGACTTGCCCCTCCACAGTCATCTTGTGTAAATACCCTAAAGATATAGGCCATTAAGGTTACCAATCACTACATTGATGCCTGGGGAAACAGTCGACAGTCTGATCCACGCACAAGGGTAGGGTATCTAGCCCGAAATCAACTTGAAAGGATTCCACTCATCATTGTGGGTATACCTTCAAGCAACCCCCATAATACGTGCAATCTCTACACCAAGACCAACAAAGTAGGGTGAGTAAATGGTCCAGTCTCAATGCGACCTCGTGATTGACCCTTGTGTTAGAAGGGCTTCCCCAGACAAAATGTAATAAGTGGATTTCACCGCTCCCTAACACAAGATTCTATGTTGGTTTGTAGCTTTGGAAAGTTATCTTTCACACCTATTCCAAAGCCCTACAACTAATATAATGTAGGTTTGCTACCAGAAAATATAAAAATGTCTAATCAATTTTTATAAGCGCTTTATTTTTAAGGTTTTTGGTACTCAAAAGGAAAATGGCATGGACAATATGGTGTTTTGATCGACTCGAAATTTATGCAAAGAGATGAAGATGAAATCTTTTCATTTCGATGAAAGCTATGCTACAAGAAGGAGAAAACATTTATCATTCCCATATATACAATGTCCGAAAATATATTAAACTCATCAATATCAAGATTCTCAAGAAATGAGAAAAAGAGACTGTACACCAATGCACGATTCATGCCCCCCCCAAGAATTTAAGATAAAAAATGCCAAGAATTTAAGATCAAAAAGGCCAAGAATCATGGAATGTCGCTACTTCAAATGCAAGGAAGCCCCCAATCTAATATAAGGAAAGAAATTACAATTTGTTGTTTCAAAGAGACACTAAAACAAATAGCAAATCACTTCAAAACAAAAACAACCCAAACTAAGTTTATCTTTTAACACGATTTATTCCGAAAAAGAAGTATTCTTTCACTAAACAATTCTAAAGAAAAATGATGCTTTGTAACTGAAAGACATTCAAATCAAGAGATCAAATCTTTCAAAAGCCAACAAATCAAAAATAAGGCAAAGATGGCTGAAAAAAGATTCAAATTTTTGTCAAGAAGATTGTAATTAGAAACAACAAATCACCCCAGAACCATGGCACAGATCTGGGTAGGGAAAACCACCAAAAAACATTTTTTTTCACAATCGTCACAGGCTAGAAGCCTAACACAGTGCATAAGTCCTTGATTGTCGCAAGCTAGATATGGGTAGGGTGCGGAGTTTTCACACTGGTCTAAACAGGTAGGGTGCAGAAATCCCAAGTCACCGCACTGTTCCTCAAAGCAGGGTGTGGAAATCAAACAAAAATGGAAAAAATTAAAAAATAAGAAGGTTTTCCAGTGAATTTTAACAATCAGAGAGTCAAGATGGATCTCCCACTGACTCAATAAACAGAAACCAAGCAATCAAAACAAGAAAGAAAGACAAACTAGGAAAACATTATGATCCCCAGTATGGTCACCAATTTTGTTGTAGGATAAATCGGTAAATGCGGACATAAACTAATCTTCCTAGATCCACCTATATCTAGAACAAAACAAGACAGGACATGACACTTTCCCTAAGTTACAATCATTGAATTTACTACCAAAGAAGGAACGGATGGCATACCTTAATATATCACTTCCTTATATCTCTGTTGTCCCTGCTTCGCTCTGGTGCTCTTGTGATATTGGATCTGCAACGGTACAAACCAACCAAAGTGAAAGAAACAATAGTATACTCAATGAAAGCTTATACATGTGATCAAGGAGTCATGTAATAAAATGTTAATGATTTTATGGGAAAGAAACATGCCACTATATTATATAATGTGGAAGAAAGATACAACCAGATGCCTTGATGTTGTCAGGTTCCTTCCAAGAGTTCCTTGCTTCCCACACACTTCTTGCTCCAATGGATTCTAAGACTGTGGATCTGATAGCTACTCACAATCTATCTTGACAAAGCAAAGCTCAAAGCCAACATAAATTTCCAAAGCTCCATCCAACTCAATCAAGCTAACTTTCTCCATGAGAGATCCTCTCCTTTTATAAGTTGAAGAGGATAAGGTGAGGAGGTTAGGATGATCCCACTAAATCATGAAAGCAAGTAAGATCCAAACCATTCGGAGGCCACCTCACCATAGAAGCTTCTCCTTCTAGAAGCATTGAGAAAATTCTCCTTTTTTCCCACGTACGGAGGCCGTCGCACCCTAGCTATAGAGAAAGGTGCGGAAATCAAGCACTTCCACACCCTGTGTATAGTGCAACCTACGGAAATCCTCTAAAATAGGGTTTTTACAAAGAAAAATACAACTTCTTCTCTCAGGGAAAGTTCTTCTCCCTTCTTTCTTCAGGAATTCAGGCCATTGACCCCTCTGAAGGCAACAAATAGGTTTACATCATTAACGGTCATAAGGGTGATGAAAATAATGTGTAACACCTGGCCAATAGTATGAACTTCTCAACTGTGCAAATGTATTTTCATGGCCGAAATGTCCGGCTAGACCTCCACTATGTTTTTCCTTTAGCATATTATCTCTCATCAAGCACTTTGGTATGCAAAAATGTCTACCTTTAAAAAAAAATCCATATTGAATCAAATACTTTGTCCACTAAATTTTGTCTCCGAGCACATGATTTTCACATGCTTCATATGCCACTTTAAAATATGGATCATCACAATATGTCTCCTTAAGTTGTTCAAACCCTAAGGTTTTCACTTGTAATTCCTGCAGAATCAAACATCTCCTACTCAATGCATCAACAACTTTGTTAACATTACCAAAAATATGTTTAATGACAAAAGTGAAATTTTGCATAAACTATATCCACTTAGCATGTCTTCAATTTAACTTCTCATGTCTCTTTATGAATTGTAAGGCTTGATTATCATTGTACAAAACAAATTCTTTTGGAAAAAGGTAGTGCCTCCATTTCTTTAAGGCTTGAATTACTACATAAAATTATTTTTCATATGTGGAGTACATCCTCTTGGTGTCATTCATCTTCTCACTGAAATATGCAACATGCCTATTATCTTGGCTCAAGACTGCTCCAATTGATACTCAACTAGCATCACATCGAACTTGAAACGTCTTCCCAAAATCTGGCAAGACCAGAATCGATTGTTCTATTATGTTATCTTCTTCTTTAATATCCTAAAACTTTTTTCAACTTCTTTTGTCCACTTAAAATACTTTTGTCTCTTCTTCACTGTATCTAATATAGGTACACAAATACCACTGACATTTCTAATGAACTTCCGACAGAAACTTGCTAATCCATGGAATCTTCTCACCTTGAATATGTTCCTTGGCGATGTCCATTCTCTGATTGCTCTCACCTTCTCTAGATCCATCTTCAATTCATTTGAATAGATTACAAAACCCAAGTAAATGAGTTGTGTCTTCATAAAAGAGGATTTCTTCATATTTATCAGTAGCTTCAGCCACTACAATCTTCTCATTACTAGTGTTAAATGCCTCAAATGCTCTTCTTTAGTTTTACTGAAGACTAATATACAATCCAGATATACAATCACAAACTTACCAATAAAATATTTCAATACCTCAATTATCAATCTCATAAAAGTACTTGGGGCATTTGTCAAGACAAATGGCATAACAAGCCACTCATACAACCCTTCATTCGTTTTGAGATCAACTTCTCTCATCCTTATCTGGTGATATCCACTTTTTAGGTCTATTTTTGAAAAATAATTTGCTCCGCTCAGACAATCCATTAATTCATCCATCCTTGGCAAAGGGAATATGTAGCTAATGGTGATTTTGTTAATGGTTCTTGAGTCTGTACACATTCTCCATCCTCTATATTTTTTTGGACTCAACACAGTTGGTATTGTGCATGGACTCAAGCTTTCTCTGACTAAACACGTGTTCATCAAATCCTGGACTTGTCTCTTTACCTCCTCATTCTCTTGAGGTGTCAATATATACATTGTTTTGTTCAGCAGACTTTCTCCTGGTATGAGATCAATGTGTTGGTTGATACTTTTGATAGGTGGAAATGAGCGAGGTAACCCATCCACTACTATGTCAGCAAAATTTTCTAATAAATCTTGAATTTCTTCAGGCAGATCATCCATAAAGGTGCTTGTAAGGATGACTTTGGGCTTCCTCACCATAGAAAATTGCATCTCCTGTTCCTTCTTGACTTCACTTAGGAGTTACTTCCCACTCATGAGAAGTATACTTGTGTTGGCTTCTTCCTTCATTTTCTTTTCCTCTATTGGTAGTAGCATATGTGTTCTACCATTTTTCTCTAGGGTATAAGTATTCTTCCTCCCATCATGAATGGCATTTCTGTCAAACTGCCATGGTATCCCCAACAAGACATGACATAAATCCATAGGAATCACATCACACAAAATCTCATCTCTATACCCTACTATCTTAAATTCAACTAGGCATTGTTTAGTGACCATTACATGGTGTCCTTTCTGCAAACATGAGACTTTATATAGACTTGGATGTGCAGTTGTCTCCAACTCCAATTTCTTCACCATTTCTGTGGATACCAAGTTATCAGTGCTCCCATTGTCAATTATTACCTTGCATACCATGTATTTAGTCTTGCAAGCAGTTCTGAACAAATTGTTCCTATGTACTAGTTTCTCCACCTCTGGCTCTGGCTTCAATAGAACCTTCTTCATCATCAAAGACCTCCCATATTCTGTTCCTTCTGCCTCAACATTCCACTTATGCGCTTCTGAAATGTGATATTCACCTCCTCCTTCTTTCTTTCTCTCAGGGAATTCCCAAGACATGTGTCGTGTTTTTCCATAGGAATAACACTTCACCTCTCATCCTCTACCTCTTCCTCTTCCTCGAGGAAAAGCATTCCTTCCACCATATTGTCTCCCTCGGGAACTTCCTCCTCTTTATGAGTGATTGTGTGGTTTTCCAGTTTCAACCTTGGGATTTTGCACCTTGTCATGGGAAATTCCCTTTCCTCTATTTAGACTTCTTCCTCTGCTTCATTGGCTCTGTTTCCTGGCCAATTTTTCTTCTGCCTTCAGTGAAATCAGATAAGCATCCCCCATTTTCCTCACTTCTATCATGTTGATTTCATCATGGATTTCATATCTCATACCATTAATATACCTGGAAACCTTTTCATCATCTTTTTCTCTCTATCCAACCCTGATGTCCAACTTATAAAATTCCTCAGTGTATTATTTTACTGTCTGTCCTTTCTGTCTCAGGTTCTGTAATTTCCTAAACAGATTTATCTGATAGTATTTGCATATGAATTTATCCTTCAACTTGGCTACCATTCTCTCCCAGTTCTTGATCTTTTTCTTTCCCTTGCTTCTTATGTCAGTTTGTAGTTCATCCCACCACAGCGTTGTGTGTCCCTTCAATCCAGTGACAACATGTTTTACTTTCTTCTCATCATCAACTTCTTCATAGTCGAAGTATTTGTCCATTTATCTTATCCAATCAAGCAATTATTCAACATCTAAGTTACCTTCATACATTGGGATTTCTATTTTTTCTCTTGCTCCCAATTTGACAACAGCTTTCAACAAGCATTCTTCTGCATCATCTTCTTCTGCAGCTCCTTCAACTTCCATTTCTTTTCTTTCTGTGTCACTGACGTCTCCAGCATCAGGTGCTCTTCTTTGTGTTGTCTTCATAGCATATAATCTTGTGTGAAGTTCTCTCATATCCCTTTCCGCAACTGGGTTTGCTACAGGTCTCTCTGCACATCTTCTAGGTGGCATTGATGCCGAAATTTTCCTTTACACAGATTTTATGTTATGGTGTTGATATCACTTGATGATACTAGACTACTTCCTCTTTCCTAAAGAAATTAAAATCTATAGATCTGATACCACTTGATGTATCCCCCCTTCTCTCCTCAGGGTTGTGTGACCTCCCAGTGAAGGAAATTCAATAAACTGAGCCAAATCATCTCTTCAGGCCCCTGCTAGACCCTGAAATTAGTTTACATAGGCCCCCTTTGGTTACCCACGCAGGCTCAATTCACCCGCACTCCTTTTCTCTGAAGTTTCTAGTAACACTGAGTGATGAGTGCTAGCTCCTCTGCTAGGCCCTTCTTCCTTATGAACACATGTTATTACCTCTATCTAACCCCCTTCGTGACTTCAGGCTACGACTGTTTTGAGTACAACTGATTCCTTTTTCCCTGAACTCCTGACTAGTGAAATCTCCCAGACAAGATCTACGGCCTACACTTCTCCAATAGCCAACGACTGTGATTCACTTCAGCACTTTAGCTTCAGGAGTTTTGATCGTTCCAACACCTTTTTTCCCTTAAGTTCTCTGTACCCGGAGCTACGGATCCAACGCCATGTGTTCACCTCAACCAATGGTCAAGATTCATCCCTTGTCCCTACTTCGGACGACTTCCAGTCAACTCTCCTTCGCTCTTCTTTCTCCCGAAGTGAAAATCCTCTGAAGTGACAGATCTTCTGCCACGCATCTCATTCCAATTGACGACTTAGACAAACTACGATGCTTCATCCTTTGGGATTTCTCATGCCTTCACACTTCACTTCTTCTGGAGTGACTATCTTCTAGAGTGAATCTCCACTCTCCATGTGTCCCTCTATTTATCAACAACTCCTGTTGAATCCAGCCTTCGGGTCTTTCGACCTTCAGGAAATTACTCTTCAATTTCCCCGAATTGTCCTATCACCAAAGTGATAGATCTGACGCCATGTGTCCCAACCACTGATGGCTAGGATTGACTTATTACCTCTTGGAGCTTTGGACGACTTCACAACTCCACTTCCTCCTTTCTCTTTTCCCCCGGAGTATGCACTTTTGGACTCCACGATCCGACAGCGCGTGTCCTTCTCAGATTGACAGCCACAATTTACTTCGAGCTTCGGGAGTTTTGGCTTCACCACTCTCATTTTTCTCTGAAGTGATCTTCTTTTAAAGTACGTGGATCTTCGCCATGTATCCTTCTGGATCCAACGGTCTAGATCTCTTCGGCCTTCGCGACTTTGCGAAATTTTCTCTTTGCTCCATGAAAATATTCCAGAGCTTTACCTCCCAGACTCTCTGATCTATTGCCACATATCCCCCTTGATATCGATGGCCAGGATTTCACTTCGCCTTTTCGGGACTTCAGTAATCCTGCTCCTTAGACACTTTCAAACCTATAAATACATGAAGTGTTGAAGGATTTTAAGACTATCCTCTGTGCAACTCTCCCAGATCTCACATTCTGTAAATATCTTGATTCCTTCGAATAGATATTGTTCGTTGATTGTGAAATTTTCAGTGGACTCCTCCCTACTGAAGAATTTCCATCCACTATCTCTTTTGAGCTTGTTCCTTCTCGAAACTCCTAAACTTCTGAGAATGTTTCCTCGACACTTAGTCGAATGTCGACCCTGAGCACACCTTGCAACAGGTTACTTTCACTTAACCCCTTTTTTGGGTGACTGTGCACTCCTTGCAACAGTTCTTACATGACTCAATTGTTCCTCTTGAACAATATGATGTTGAGTGGGTTTCTACCTACGCACGCCTTGCGTTATCCTTTGCACTCTTTGCAAGTAAGCTTCAATTTATCTCTCCCGAGCTTCTAATTCAAACTATACTTTGTCAACGCACTCCTTGCAGACACTATGCATACCTTTCATATAAATATCCACGTTATCTTTCTCAAGCTTCTGAGTCACACTAGACTTTGTCAACGCACTCCTTGCGTACACTATGCACCCCTTGCATGAGCTCGTAGAAGAGAAACAATTGAAACTTATATAATCCTCACATATTCATACATTCAACATGTAATGCATTCATAACATAAGAACAAGTAATAACAGAGAATTGAAATTAAACAAAATTCCTACCATTCATTCAAATAGACACAGTAACAGTGGCACTAAACATTTTTTGTTCAACACTTCTTTGTTATATTCATTCAAATGATATGTACATGGGCTCATACAATTTTGATAAGCTTCAATAGTCTCAACAATAACAACTTCAAATAACTTTCAGCCTTCAGCTACAATAATCTTCAGTAGCTTTCAACAACCTTCAACAGCCTCATTTGAGCATACCATGCATATATTTATACAAAAAGAGCTCATAGAGCCTTTCCCTCTTACTACCTTAGTGTTATATTATCAAATTAAAAGCTTTCAACTACGAAGTCTTATTACAATAAATAATCATTACAGACAAATAAGAGTGAATGCTTCAGATCTGTACTACATTTAACTACATTAAAGAAAATACAATCTCCATCGATCTCACGTGATGGTTCAGCCTTTTAACATTTAAGATCTTCTTTCATTACAATATTTTCAAGATATTTCAAGACATGCCATCTTTAAAATTCAAAAACACTTCAAAATGCACGCTAGGGCGTTGAGTTGTCCTCCACTTGCACTTTGATGATGATGCTCCTGCATCAATCTTGACCTCCAGAATCCAGAATCCAATCCAATCACTTTTTCATCAACTTGTGGTGAAATTTCATTTCTACATTGTCCTTGCGCAAAGAATGAATTTTTTCTCTCTGAACAGTAGTGAAACCATGATTAGGCGGGGGGGTGGAACTAGAAGCAGCGTCTGGATTGTGGGGAAGCGAACCAGTGACAAAAGACAAGGGTGGAGATTCGAGTGAATTATGGTCTGTGTCTTTACCAGTGGAATGAGGAGGTTGTTGGGACATGTTAATGTGGTAGGGACAAGTGCAGCAGGGATGAGAAATGGAAGGTCGACCACTATGTAAGTAATGTGCACCTGCTCGGATCAAGCATCCTCAAATTCTAGGTATGAAATGAGCGTAGAGTGAGCCACACTGAGGAACAGACGAAATATAGGAGGTGTGTGAGGCGGGAGTTCAAAACTCAGAGAAAGGGAGGAGAACAGTCTTGGGAGGAAGAGAAATCATCAGGAGAGGAGCTCGCAGGTCCGAGAAGAAAATGAAATTATCCATCTACAGAGGAGGCATGAAAGGGTTAATCTGCTAGGGAGGTTGAGGGGCCATCGAAGCCACATGAATTTTGTACAGGAGGAAGGAAAATTTCAGGTGTGGGAGCAGGTGTTGTTGTAGGTGGTTTGAATGTTTGTCGTTGGGTCACCACCCTAGGAAAAAAGGGGGTGGTGACATTCCAACTGTCACCCTCTAGATTTGAATAACAGGATTGTTTCAACACATTTTTTCTTTTCCTTGTATTTCTTATAGTCATCATGAACAAGAATATACTATTGCTCGTAATGAATTTAATGTTGTTAATGAAAATATTGTTGACTCTATTCATGAAAAGAATGTTGAAATAGCTTGTAAACAAACTCGGGAAAATATGAATATGAAAGTTTCTGACCCTGATATTGTTAAAAAAGAAATCCAACAATCAACATTTTTAGTTAAGAATGACAACAATAATTTTTATTCTAGTAGCATGCTTCTTACAACAACTTCTTCTAATTTTTCAAATTATGTTCATGAATTACAATTACATAATTCTAGGCATTTTAATCATAATTTTCAGGAATTTAATTCCATCTAAACACATCATGTTCCTAAAACCAATTCTATTAATATTAAATTTGACTTATGTATCATGAATATTAATGGGGTAGTGGAAAATGAAATTCGGGAATTAAATCGTAATTTTAATGACCATTTTGTGGAAAGGGAAACTTTTCACCTCATTTGTTCCAATAGTCATTATGATCCATACCATGTTTTGTTTAATAAATTGAATTTGTTTGTTAATAATTTAATAGTTCCTTTATATGCGAACATTTTTCCAGAAAATAGAGGAGTTGTTGCAAATTTAACATACAACGAATTGCTTGCTATCATGGGTCAGAATAATGAATTGTTAATGAAATATTCATCCAATAGCTCTGAGGAATCTTATAAATATGTTTTTTTATCATTCTTCTTGTTCAGATTTAACATTTACATAGAAAGAAGTTGAAGTCATTAATAATGACGAATTGAGGATTGAGAATGTTAAGACACTTCACCCTCCAGTGATGGTTATGTCAGGATCTCACATTCATAATCTTTCAAATCAATCTATATTCAAAAATGTGAGAGATTTTAATTCAAAAATTTTCCCAAAAAGCTCACATCTTCAAATTTATAATGCTTTCAATGATCAAGAGACCATTCCAGTTTATGACTCATATGGTGATTAAGTTCTTTTGAATTGTCATGATCATGATTGTTTTTCGCAAGTACATGATCTTTGCTTTTAAATTTGATGAGACTTTTGAAAACGAATCTCTTGTGAATCAATACCAATTATCTTGTATCATTAGTGTAAATAGTGATGTAGGTTTATTTCTTAATACTGACAACTCTTTACAGGCTTCAGAGCTTATAAAATCATCATTTGAATCTAGTTTGTTATCCTTCTCTTTTTCCAAAGTTCACGAATCCATATCAGATTCCCATGTGCATTTTTATGACTCAATAAATATATAGTTGGAGAATTGGTTGAAAGAGAGTTCTCTTGTAAATAAAGTTTTATGTTTTGTTTTATTAGGAATTGATGTACATAATAGATTTAATTTTTCTTTTAGTAAATTAGTAATATTTTTATTCTTATTACTATTATTACTATAAGGGTAAAATCATGAAGATGGGTAACACTTTTTCTTGTTTTATGAGAAAATAAATTGTATTTTAACAGGTTCTTCATCTTCCAGTAAACAAAATTATTATTTTTATTTAGAATTTCACTTTACTGTAAAAACAAAACTTGTGAACAATTTTGTAATCTATC
>JASDQU010100817.1:44466-78928 GCA_032191745.1 Picea mariana | reverse complement strand
CAATTTTTTGTTTCAAAGAGACACTAAAACAAATAGCAAATCACTTCAAAACAAAAACAACCCAAACTAAGTTGATCTTTTAACACGATTTATTCAGAAAAAGAAGTATTCTTTCACTAAACAATTCTAAAGAAAAACGATGTTTTGTAACTGAAAGACATTCAAATCAAGAGATCAAATCTTTCAAAAGCCAAAAAATAAAAAATAAGGCAAAGATGGCTGAAAGCAGATTCAAATTTTTGTCAAGCAGATTGTAATCAGACCCAACAAATCACGCCAGAACCATGGCACAGATCTGGGTAGGGAAAACCACCAAAAAACAAATTTTTTCACAATCGTCGCAGGCTGGAAGCCTAACACAGTGCGTAAATCCTTAATCATCGCAGGCCAGATATGGGTAGGGTGTGGAGTTTTCACACTAGTCTAAACAGGTAGGGTGTAGAAATCCCAAGTCGTCGCACTGTTCCTCAAAGCAAGGTGCGGAAATCAAACAAAAATGGAAAAAATTAAAAAATAAGAAGGTTTTCTAGTGAATTTTAACAGTCAGAGAGTCAAGATGGATCTCCCACTGACTCAATAAACAGAAACCAAGCAATCAAATCAAGAAAACAAGACAAACTAGGAAAACATTCTGATCCCCAGTATGGTCGCCAATTTTGTTGTAGGATAAATCGGTAAATGCGGACATAAACTAATCTTCTTAGATCCACCTATATCTAGAACAAAACAAGACAAAACATGACACTTTCCCTAAGTTACAATCATTGAATTTACTACCAAAGAAGGAAAGGATGGCATACCTTAATATATCGCTTCTTTATATCTCTGTTGTCCCTACTTCGCTCCAGTGCTCTTGTGATATTGGATCTGCAATGGTACAAACCAACCAAAGTGAAAGCAACAATAGTATACTCAATGAAAGCTTATACATGTGATCAAGGAGTCATGTAATAAAATGTTAATTATTTTATGGGAAAGAAGCATGCCACTATATTATATAATGTGGAAGAAAGATACAACCAGATGCCTTGATGTTGTCAGGTTCCTTCCAACAGTTCCTTGCTTCCCACACACTTCTTGCTCCAATGGATTATGAGACTCTGGATCTGATAGCTACTCGCAATCTTTTTGACAAAGCAAAGCTCAAAGCCAACATAAATTTCCAAAGCTCCATCCAACTCAATCAATCTAACTTTCTCCGTGAGAGCTCCTCTCCTTTTATAAGTTGAAGAGGATAAGGTGAGGAGGTTAGGATGATCCCACTAAATCATGAAAACAAGTAAGATCCAAACCATTCAGAGGCCACCTCACCATAGAAGCTTCTCCTTCTAGAAGCATTGAGAAAGTTCTCCTTTTTTCCCACGTACGGAGGCCGTCGCACCCTAGCTATAGTGCAGACTGCAGAAACTACGCACCCTAGCTATAGAGAAAGGTGCATAAATCAGGCATTTCTGCACCCTATGTATAGTGCGACTTGCAGAAATCCTCTAAAATAGGGTTTTTACAAAGAAAAATACAACTTTTTCTCTCAGGGAAAGTTCTTCTCCCTTATTTCTTCAGGAATTCAGGCCATTGACCCCTCTAAAGGCAACAGATAGGTTTACATCATTAACGGTCATAAGGGTGATGAAAATAATGTGTAACACCTGGCCAATAGTATGAACTTCTCAACTGTGCAAATGTATTTTCATGGCCGAAATGTCCAGCTAGACCTCCACTATGTTTTTCCTTTAGCATATTATCTCTCATCAAGCACTTTGGTATGCACAAATGTCTACCTTTAAACAACAATCTATATTGAATCAAATACTTTGTCCACTAAATTTTGTCTCTAAGCACATGATTTTCACATGCTTCATATGCCTCTTTAAAATATGGATCATCACAATATGTCTCCTTAAGTTGTTCAAACCCTAAGGTTTTCACTTGTAATTCCTGTAGAATCAGACATCTCCTGCTCAATGCATCGACAACTTTGTTAACATTACCAAAAATATGTTTAATGACAAAAGTGAAATTTTGCATAAACTATATCCACTTAGCATGTCTTCAATTTAACTTCTCATGTCTCGTTATGAATTGTAAGGCTTGATTATCATTGTACAAAACAAATTATTTTGGAACAAGGTAGTGCCTCCATTTCTTTAAGGCTTGAATTACTACATAAAATTATTTTTCATATGTGGAGTACTTCCTCTTGGTGTCATTCATCTTCTCACTGAAATATGTAACATGCCTATTATCTTGGCTCAAGACTGCTCCAATTGATACTCAACTAGCATCACATTGTACTTGAAACATCTTCCCAAAATCTGGCAAGACCAGAATCGATTGTTCTATTCTGTTATCTTCTCCTTTAATATCCTGAAACTTTTTTCAACTTCTTTTGTCCACTTAAAATACTTTTGTCTCTTCTTCACTGTATCTAATATAGGTACACAAATACCACTGAAATTTCTAATGAACTTCCGACAGAAACCTGCTAATCCATGGAATCCTCTCACCTCGAATATGTTCCTTGGTGATGGCCATTCTCTGATTGCTCTCACCTTCTCTGGATCCATCTTCAATTCATTTGAAGAGATTACAAAACCCAAGTAAATGAGTTGTGTCTTCATAAAAGAGGATTTCTTCTTATTTATCAGCAACTTCAGCCACTACAATCTTCTCATTACTAGTGTTAAATGCCTCAAATGATCTTCTTTAGTTTTACTGAAGACTAATATATCATCCAGATATACAATCACAAACTTACCAATAAAATATTTCAATACCTCAATCATCAATCTCATAAAAGTACTTGGGGTGTTTGTCAAGATAAATGGCATAACAAGCCACTCATACAACCCTTCATTCGTTTTGAAGGTTGTTTTCCACTCATCAACTTCTCTCATCCTTATCTGGTGATATCCACTTTTTAGGTCTATTTTTGAAAAATAATTTGCTCCGCTCAGACAATCCATTAAGTCATCCATCCTTGGCAAAGGGAATATGTACCTGATGGTGATTTTGTTTGTGGCTCTAGAGTCTGTACACATTCTCCATCCTCTATATTTTTTTGGACTCAACACAGTTGGTATTGTGCATGGACTCAAGCTTTCTATGACTAAACACGTGTTCATCGAATCTTGGACTTGTCTCTTTACCTCCTCATTCTCTTGAGGTGTCAATATATACATTGTTTTGTTCGGTAGACTTTCTCCTGGTATGAGATCAATGTGTTGGTTGATACTTTTGATAGGTGGAAATGAGCGAGGTAACTCATCCACTACTATGTCAGCAAAATTTTCTAATAAATCCTGAATTTCTTCAAGAAGATCATCCATAAAAGTGCTTGTAAGGATGACTTTGGGCTTCCTCACCATAGAAAATTGCATCTCATGTTCCTTCTTGACTTCACTTAGGAGTTACTTCCCACTCATGAGAAGTATACTTGTGTTGGCTTCTTCCTTCATTTTCTTTTCCTCTATTGGTAGCAGCATATGTGTTCTACCATTTTTCTCTAGGGTATAAGTATTCTTCCTCCCATCATGAATGACATTTCTGTCAAACTGCCATGGTCTCCCCAACAAGACATGACATAAATCCATGGGAATCACATCACACAAAATCTCATCTCTATACCCTACTATCTTAAATTCAACTAGGCATTGTTTAGTGACCATTACATGGTGTCCTTTATGCAACCATGAGACTCTATATCAACTCGGATGTGCAGTTGTCTCCAACTCCAATTTCTTCACCATTTCTATGAATACCAAGTTATCAATGCTCCCATTGTCAATTATTACCTTGCATACCATGTCTTTAGTCTTGCAAGTAGTTATGAACAAATTGTTCCTTTGTACTAGTTTCTCCACCTCCAATGGAACCTTCTTCATCATCAAAGACCTCCCATCTTCTATGCCTTCTGCCTCAACATTCTGCTTATGTTCTTCTGAAATGTGAGATTCACCTCCTCCTTCTTTCTTTCTCTCAGGGCATTCCCAAGACACGTGTCATGTTTTTCCATAGGAATAACACTTCACCTCTCATCCTCTGCCTCTTCCTCTTCCTCGAGAAAAAGAATTCCTTCAACCATATTGTCTCCCTCGAGAACTTCCTCCTCCTTATGAGTGACTGTGTGATTTTCCAATTTCAACCTTGGGATTTTGCGCTTTGTCATGGGCAATTCCCTTTCTTCTATTTAGACTTCTTCCTCTACTTCATTGGCTATGTTTCCTGGCCAATTTTTCTTCTGCCTTCAATGAAATCAGATAAGCATCCTCCATTGTCCTCACTGTTATCATGCTGATTTCATCATGGATTTCATATCTCATACCATTAATATACCTAGAAACCTTTTCATCATATTTTTCTCTTTATCCAACCCTGATGTCCAGCTTATAAAATTCCTCGGTGTATTATTTTACTGTCTGTCCTTTCTGTCTCAGGTTCTGCAATTTCCTGAACAGATTTATCTGATAGTATTTGCATATGAATTTATCCTTCAGCTTGGCTACCATTCTCTCCCAGTTCTTGATCTTTTGCTTTCCCTTGCTTCTTATGTCAGCTTGTAGTTCATCCCACCACAGCGTTGTGTGTCCCTTCAATCCAGTGACAACATGTTTTACTTTCTTCTCATCATCAACTTCTTCATAGTCGAAGTATTTGTCCATTTCTCTTATCCAATCAAGCAATTCTTCAACATCTGAGTTACCTTCATACATTGGGATTTCTATTTTTTCTCTTGCTCCCAATTTGACAACAGCTTTCAACAAGCATTCTTCAGCATCATCTTCTTCTGCAGCTCCTTCAACTTCCATTTCTTTTCTTTCTACATCACTAACGTCTCAAGCATCAGGTGCTCTTTTTTCTGTTGTCTCCATAGCGTCTAATCTTGCATGAAGTTATCTCATAGCCCTTTCCACAACTGGGTTTGCTAAAGGTCTCTCTGCACATCTTCTAGGCGGCATGATGCCGAAATTTTCCTTTACACAGAGTTTATGTTACGGTGTTGATATCACTTGATGATACCAGACTACTTCCTCTTTCCTAAAGAAATTAAAATCTATAGATATGATACCACTTGATGTAGCCCCCCTTCTCTCCTCAGGGTTGCGTGACCTCCCGGTGAAGGAAATTCAATAAACTAAGTCGAATCATCTCTTTGGGCCCCTGCTAGACCCTGAAATTAGTTTACACAACCCCCCTTTGGTTACCCACGTAGGCTCAATTCACCCGCACTCCCTTTCTCTGAAGTTTCTAGTAACACTGAATGATGAGCGCTAGCTCCTCTGCTAGGCCCTTCTTCCTTATGACCACATGCTATGAACTCTAGCTAACCCCCTTCGCGACTTCGGGCTACGGTTGTTTTGAGTACAAATGATTCCTTTTTCCTCGAACTCCTGACCGAAAAAATCTCCCAGACAAGATCTACGGCCTAGGCTTCTCCAACAGCCAACGACTGTGATTCACTTCAGAACTTCAGCTTCAGGAGTTCTGATCATTCCAACACCTTTTTTCCCTTAAGTGCTCTGTACCCGGAGCTATGGATCCAACGCCATGTGTTCACCTCGACCAATGGTCAAAATTCATCCCTTGTCCCTACTTCAGACGACTTCCAGTCAACGCTCCTCCGCTCTTCTTTCTACCGAAGTGAAAATCCTCTGAAGTGACAGATCTTCCACCACGTGTCTCGCTCCAATTGACGACTTAGATGAACTAGGACATTTCATCCTTTGGGATTTCTCGTGCCTTCACACTTCACTTCTTCTGGAGTGACTATCTTCTAGAGTGAATCTCCACTCTCCATGTGTCCCTCTGTTTATCAATGACTCCTGTTGAATCTGGCCTTCGGGTCTTTCGACCTTCGGGAAATTACTCTTCAATTTCCCTGAATTATCCTATCACCAAAGTGATAGATCTGACGCCACGTGTCCCAACCACTGATGGCTAGGATTGACTTCTTACCTCTTGGAGCTTCGGACGACTTCTGGTCAACAACTCCACTTCCTCCTTTCTCTTTTCCCCCGGAGTATGCACTTCTGGATGCCACGATCTGATAGCGCGTGTCCTTCTCATATTGACGGCCACAATTTACTTTGGCCTTCGGGAGTTTTGGCTTCACCACTCTCATTTTTCTCTGAAGTGATCTTCTTCCGAAGTACGTGGATCTTTGTCATGTATCCTTCTGGATCCAACGGTCCAGATCTCTTCAGCCTTCGTGACTTCACAAAATTTTCTCTTTGATCCACAAAAATATTCCAGAGCTTTACCTCCCAGACTCTCTAATCTGTTTCCACGTATCCCCCTTGATATCGACGGCCAGGATTTCACTTCACCTTTTCGGGACTTCGATAATCCTGCTCCTTAGACACTTTCAAACCTATAAATACACAAAGTGTTGAAGGATTTTAAGACTATCCTCTGTGCAACTCTCCCAGATCTCATAGTCTGTAAATATCCCGATTCCTTCGAATGGATATTGTTCGTTGATTGTGAAATTTTTAGTGGACTCCTCCCTACTGAAGAATTTCCATCCACTATCTCTTATGATATTGTTCCTTCTCGAAACTCCTAAACTTCTCAGAATGTTTCCTCGACACTTAGTCGAATGTCGACCCTGAGCACACCTTGCAACAGGTTACTTTCACTTAACCCCTTTTGTGGGTGACTGTGCACTCCTTGCAAGAGTTCTTACATGACTCAATTGTTCCTCTTGAACAATACAATGTTGAGTGGGTTTCTACCTGCGCACGCCTTGTGTTATCCTTTGCACTCTTTGCAAGTAAGCTTCAATTTATCTCTCCCGAGATTCTAATTCAAACTATACTTTGTCAACGCACTTCTTGCGGACACTATGCACGCCTTTCATATAAATATCCATGTTATCTCTCTCGAGCTTCTGAGTCACACTAGACTTTGTCAACACACTCCTTGCATACACTATGCACCCCTTGCATGAGCTCGTAGAAGAGAAACAATTGAAACTTATCTAATCCTCACAGATTCATACATTCAACCATGTAATGCATTCATAACATAAGAACAAGTAATAACAGAGAATTGCAATTAAAAAAAAATACTACCATTCATTCAGATAGACACAGTAACAGTGGCACTAAACATTTTTGGTTCAACGCTTCTTTGTTATATTCATTCAAATGATATATACATGGGCTCATACAATTTCGATAAGCTTCAATAGTCTCAACAATAACAACTTCAAATAACTTTCAGCCTTCAACTACAATAATCTTCAGTAGCTTTCAACAACCTTCAGCAGCCTCATTTGGTCATACCATACATATATTTATACAAAAAGAGCTCATAGAGCCTTTCCCTCTGACTACCTTAGTGTTATCTTATCAAATTAAAAGCTTTCAACTACTAAGTCTTATTACAATAAATGATCGTTACAGACAAATAAGAGCGAATGCTTCAGATCTGTACTACGTTTAACTACATTAAAGAAAATACAATCTCCATCGATCTCACGCGATGGTTCAACCTCTTAACATTTAAGATCTTCTTTAATTACAATATTTTCAAGATATTTCAAGACATGCCATCTTTAAAATTCAAAAACACTTCAAAATGCATGCTAGGGCATTGAGTTGTCTTCCACTTGCACTTTGATGACGATGCTCATGCATTAGTGTTGACCTCCGAAATCCAGTCCAGTCGCTTTTCCATCAGCTCGTGGTGAAATTTCATTTCTACATTATCCTTGCCTAAAGCATGAATTTTTTCTCTCTGAACAGTAGTGAAACCATGATTAGGCGGGGGGTGGAACTGGAAGTAGTGTCTGGATTGTGGGGAAGCGAACCAGTGGCAGAAGACAAGGGTGGAGATTCGAGCGAATTACGGTCTGTGTCTTTTCTAGTGGAATGAGGAGGTTGTTGGGACATGTTAATGTGGTAGGGACAAGTGCAACAGGGATGAGGAATGGAAGGTTGACCACTATGTAAGTAATGTGCACCTGCTCGGATCAAACATCCTCAAATTCTAGGTATAAAATGAGCATAGAGTGAGCCACACTGAGGAACGGAGGAAATATAGGAGATATGTGAGGCGGGAGTTCAAAACTCAGATAAAGGGAGGAGAACCGTCTTGGGAGGAAGAGAAATCATCAGGAGAGGATCTCGCGGGGCCGAGAAGAAAATGAAATTATCCATCTACAGAGGAGGCATGAAAGGGTTAATATGCTAGGGAGGTTTAGGGGCCATCAAAGCCACATGAATTTTGTACAGGAGGAAGGAAAATTTCAGGTGCGGGAGCAGGTGTTGTTGTAGGTGGTTTGAATGTTTGTCGTCGGGTCACCACCCTAGGAAAAAAGGGGGTGGTGACGTGCCAACTGTCACCCTCTAGATTTGAATTAACAGGATTGTTTCAACACATTTTTTCTTTTCCTTGTATTTCTAATAGTCATCATGAACAAGAATATACTATTGCTCGTAATGAATTTAATGTTGTTAATGAAAATATTGTTGACTCTATTCATGAAAAGAATGTTGAAATAGCTAGTAAACAAACTCGGGAAAATATGAATATGAAAGTTTCTGACCCTGATATTGTTAAAAAAGAAATCCAACAATCAACATTTTTAGTTAAGAATGACAACAATAATTTTTATTCTAGTAGCATGCTTCTTACAACAACTTCCTCTAATTTTTCAAATTGTGTTCATGAATTGCAATTACATAATTCAAGGCATTTTAATCATAATTTTCAGGAATTTAATTCCATCCAAACACATCATGTTCCTAAAACCAATTCTATTAATATTAAATTTGACTTATGTATCATGAATATTAATGGAGTAGCGGAAAATGAAATTCAGGAATTAAATCATAATTTTAATGACCATTTTGTAGAAAGGGAAACTTTTCACCTCATTTGTTCCAATAGTCATTATGATCCATACCATGTTTTGTTTACTAAATTGAATTTGTTTGTTAATAATTTAATAGTTCCTTTATATGCGAACATTTTTCCAGAAAACGGAGGAGTTGTTGCAAATTTAACATACAACGAATTGCTTGCTATCACGGGTCAAAATAATGAATTGTTAATGAAATATTCATCCAATAGCTCTGAGGAATCTTATAAATATGTTTTTTTATCATTCTTCTTGTTCAGATTTAACATTTACATAGAAAGAAGTTGAAGTCATTAATAATGACGAATTGAGGATTGAGAATGTTGAGACACTTCACCCTCTGGTGATGGTTATGTCAAGATCTCACATTCCTAATCTCTCAAATCAATCTATATTCGAAAATGTGAGAGATTTTAATTCAAAAATTTTCCCAAAAAACTCACATCTTCAAATTAATAATGCTTTCAATGATCAAGAGACCATTCCAGTTTATGACTCATACAGTGATTAAGTTCTTTTGAATTGTCATGATCATGATTGTTTTTCGCAAGTACATGATCTTACTGCTTTTAAATTTGATGAGACTTTTGAAAATTAATCTCTTGTGAATCAATATCAATTATCTTGTATCATTAGTGTAAATAGTGATGTAGGTTTATTTCTTAATACTAACAACTTTTTACAGGCTTCAGAGCTTATAAAATCATCATTTGAATCTAGTTTTTTATCCTCCTCTTTTTCCAAAGTTCACGAATCCATATCAGATTCCCATGTGCATTTTTATGATTCAATAAATATATAGTTGGAGAATTGATTGAAAGAGAGTTCTCTTGTAAATAAAGTTTTATGTTTTGTTTTATTAGGAATTAATGTACATAATAGATTTAATTTTTCTTTTAGTAAATTAGTAATATTTTTATTCTTATTACTATTATTACTATAAGGGTAAAATCATGAAGATGGGTAACACTTTTTCTTGTTTTATGAGAAAATAAATTATATTTTAACAGGTTCTTCATCTTCCAGTAAACAAAATTATTATTTTTATTTAGAATTTCACTTTACTGTAAAAACAAAACTTGTGAACAATTTTGTAATCTATCTACTGACTGTTTTTCAATTTTTTGTTGTTGAGATTTGATATGTCAATTTGGCAATTGTTTGACAGTATGTTCCTTAAAATTGAAGGGAAAGATAATGAGTTATTCCTCCCCCCCCCACCCCCCACAATCTATCCATTATTAAACCTTTTTTTTGACAAATGAAATATACTGCAATAATCAACAGAGACTCTATTTTGTGATGACTATAGTTTTGAATCTAATCGATGAATATTATAATTTCTAGCATTTTTTGAAGTTGACCAATCTAAAAAAATTGTTGATTTTAAACACATGTTTTCCCCCATCATGTATCTATATTAATTTGTACTTAAAAGTAAAATCTAAAAGTACCCTTTTGAAGAGAACAATTTAAGGATTGTGAATATAAATTTTCCATAATTTTTCACTGTGTATTTTTAGAGATATGGATTTTTCATTTCACTGAATCATAATGTCACCTAAAAATATTATGCAATGATTTTTTTATAAAATTAAATAAAATTAGATAAAACAATGAAAATGAAAACAAATTATATCCAATAAAAGTAGATTCAATTTTCAAAATGTTGGTATCAATTCTGAAATTAAATTCTGAGTATTTGTAGGAGTCTGCTACCTCCAAAGATCAAGTAAGCTAGAGAGAATTTGCAATTTCCTCCAAACAGTCCATTTGCAGGTTTTTGGCCGAAATATTCTTTCAGTCGAAACCTAGTTTTTAACGGAATCCATTAAAAAATAAAACTTTCGGCCGAAACCTAGTTTTTAACTGAATCCGTTAAAAAATAAACCTTTCGGTCAAAATATGCTTACCGCAAGAAAAAAAAATCATCTGAAAAATATTGTACATGAATTTAGAGGGTGTCATCGGGGCATCGTTCGATTTGACGTGTAAACTTTCAGCTGAAAAATGTTTCAACCGAAAAATTTCTAGCGGCATGTTTTTGGCCGAAAAAATGTCGCTAGGAATTTTGGAGACCCGATTCTCACAAAAGTGTTACATATATTCATGATTTTACCTATTTGACATGTACATATGTGAAGGTATGAAAGAAATTGAATGGATCCACTGGAAATATGACTATACTTAGTCATATTCCCCTCAAAAAGTTAGTTTAGGAATAGTTTAGTTCTTGTTTTCTTTTCTTTTTCCATTAGTTTGAATAAATCAGTTGTGAGATTATGGGATAATATTGAGTTGTCTCCAAGGTAATAACTTTTACTTGTTCATTCTTATTGTAACACCCTGTTTCCCCCAATTTGTAAATATAACTATATGGGCCAAGGAACTATGGAAAACTTAAAAGTGTGAATGTTTGATTTGATGGACCTCCTGTAAAAGGTCGATGAATGTAAATTTTGTTATTTTAATAGAAAATGGTTACGTGTTGCATGACTGCTGAAAGAGGGGATGTGCTAAGAGAGACCAGAAAATGTTGTGAAAGGTGGTGGAGGGGACCAGGAATGGTTGTATTAACCTCCACCGAACCAGTACCATGATGGAATTAATTGCTCAGATCAGAACAACCCTCTGACCCAGGAATGAATTACAGTCGGGCTGGTAGGTGGGAAGGCCTCCTCAAAAGTTAATGAGGGGATGGGGCAGACTACCTATCTGTAAGGCTTCCAGACCTGACCACAGACTGGGAATTCGAGCCACACGCAATCTTGTTGAGGAAGGCAAGAAAGGAAGTGTGGTGGGAAAAGGGAGACCTGCGAAGAAAATTCAGAGATGAGAGAGGAATCTCTCGGATCTGAGGAAGGACTGAAAGAGGAACAGTGAGTTCTGATCACATAAAATAGAGATTAAGTCGAGAGAAGAAGAGTAACCTTCATCCTGGTCTATTTATGTATTGGGAGAAGGACAGTAACCTTCGTCCCTAACTTCCATTGAGATGGAAGTAAGAGATTCATTCTCAAAGCATTGTGGTTTAAGCTCAGGGGTGGCCAGTGATAAATCCATTGGAGTGACTGAGCCTATGGCTGGGTGGAAACGAGCACCCCTTTCAGTGGTCGCATCACGCTCTATGGTTCTGATAAGTGTTTTCTTGCCTTATGTTTTGAATTGTAAACAATGGATGCATGAGAGTATTCATATGTCTATAAAGGGTTCTTTCTCTATATTAAATGATTAAATTATGAGTATGCATTCGTTCCCTTGAGAACCTATATTTCTTCCTGATTTTCCATACCCCCTAGTTTAGTCGCTCGAAGATGCTTTCCCCAGGGATTTAAATCACTGTTCTAGAGTCGAAGCAAGCCTCTTGGCCTAGCTACCATTTTGGTAACCTCACAAGTTACCTTTCCTTGATTTAGAGCTTAAAGCTCTACGAGTTGGGAAGGCGTTTCCTTCAAATCAGTAGTCTAGGAGAATCTGAACCTGCACCTATTTCCTTAACCAAAAACCTGACTAAGAGTGGGGATCATAGCCAAAGAGTTATATGAAGACCCATGTGACCTTGCTCTAGGAACCTTGTAACTCGAAGCTTCGAGATGTTAAATTGTTACGACCATCGATCTATGGACAGAGATCGAGGGTGGGGAATCATTGCGGAGCGTGAAGTAGCGGACGCACCAGTTCACAGCCCACAATTCACCATTGTCGTTGATCTTGTCAGCTGGAATATTAATGACTCTAATTCAACCAAGTTGGGAAAGTACTTCCAGATTGCAGAGGTTAAGTTCTCTGATAAAGAGCACGCACGTTGGGACCCTGCAATTGTTGTGAATCGTCGATCAGCGGACACCTCGGTATTGGTCGGATCATGATCGCCAGACCCTGAATAGTTGCGACATGGGTGGTCGTAAGCCCTTTTGGAAATCCGCAAAGTAACGAAGTCCCTCAGTATCATCAGTGTGAGAGAATCGAAAAGCTCATAAGAGATAACATTTTCAAGAACGAAGGTGAGACCCAAGATATATGGACTCGCAATAGGAATGAAGGTTGAGGCCTTTGAACATCTACCAAACTCTCCCAAGTCGAAAGACTTCAAAATCTCAAAAGGAGGAGCAACAGCAGCAATCGGAACGGCTGCGGGGAGAAGCCTGAATCGTTAGATCAACGTCTAGGGAAGCATAGGAGAAACATTGGTAAGAAACATATATTAATAGTTGGATCTAAGTGCAAATGGATGATAGTCATCCGATCTAAGGTAAGGTGCATGAGATTTAACGTTTGTGTGTACGGGAGGGTGGATTGGACAAGGTCCCGAAGTCCCAAAGTTGATCCTGGCCATTGATCACTAGGAGACACGTGTCAGCAGATTAGTAACTCTAGAGAAATGACTTTGAGAGTTTCAGATTGAGATTTGAAACTTATGAAGCTCGTAGATCTGGAGTCCTGAAGTAAAGCTCAAGTGTTGGATCATCCAAGGAGAATCTGGACCGTCTGATCCAGAAGAGACATGGTGTAGATCTGTGGATTCCGGGTAAATCTCTCAAAGTAATCCATAACCATCATATCAAGAGGACAGGTGGTATAAATATGTAGATTTCGGGTGAAGACCCGAAGTAAGCCTCAACCATTTGACTCAAGTGGACATGCAGAAGGAATACGCATACTTTGAGGGGAAGTGAAGTTGAGATTTGAGATCTCAGAAGTTCGAAGACCCGAAGGAAATCTCAACCGTTGATCGAGAAAAGGGTCGCGGGACCATTAATCTAGTTGAAAGGTCAAATCCTCGAAGCAAAGGTAGAGCCATTGATTGAGAAGGACATGTGTCTGCAAATCATCGACTCCATTAGATTGATGTATAGAAGAAAGGAAAGTTTGAGACTTGAGAATTCTGAAACAAATCACAATCGTTGATTTGAAAGAGGTCAGATTTGATCTGCAGCTTTGAAAGGGATAGATTTGAGTAGTCAGTTCAGAGACACCGTCAAGATCGTGAGATTGATGATCTCGTAGCATTGCATAGATCGGAGGTGTGCTAACTTTAAAAGTTTGAGGGCGGGCTGCAATCCAAACCATAGTTTTCGAGAAAGGACATGTGGAGGCTCGAGGAGAATTGTGGGCCGAAAATTAGTTTGGTTTCAAAACCACCTTTGGTCGCGCCCGCAATTGTGTTTTTGGGTTTGGTCATCGCAGAAAGAACATAGGAGAAGTTTGTGGGTATCATAAGACCTGCACTAGAGGCGAAAAGGGTATGTGTTTGATTAAGAGGTGAGACTATCAAGCTCTCAAAGTCTCGTTTGACTTAGAGAATCAGAGAATATTGACCGGAGGGTTAGGCTGAGTCCCAGACTTTCCAAATTAGAACCCGTGGAGAGAGAGAATTTGTTCTCGAAAGGAGGACATAATTTTTTTATTTTTAGCCTCGTCGTGAGTGTGTTACAAATTGGTATCAGAGCATGGTTACAACACTTGGCCTTCTTGGGATTACAGACGAGTCATTTAAAACTCTATTTGGAGTAATTTTAAAAGAGTGACACCCTACCTTACCTCTTTCTTAAAAAGTCTGGTTCAAAATGTTATTCAAGAAAAGAATGAAACATTCTACTGTGTATGCATTTAAGAAATTGAACCATGTATTGTTCATGAACTAATAAACTGTTAGCTAACAATAAGTGTTTTTGTCAACACTCGAGCAGTCAGTAAATCACGAGAAAAATCCAAGACTAAAGTATGGTGACGTGTCATGAAGTGGGGGATGGATCCCACAATAGAGACGAAGAATCTGACGAAAGGAGGGAGGTGGAAAGCCCTCTAGATCTAGCTGAAACTGTAAGGAGCCTCAGGGCCGAATTCCAGAGTTGCAAGGCTGACAACGAGAGATTGATAAAGGAGCAATAAAAATAGACAGAAATTAACGTGGTCTTGCTACAGAGCTTATCCAACATACATAGGCAACTATAGCATGAACCCTCAACCAATCATGTGGATCGACAACATAAGAAGAGAATTCAAAGTCCACCTGAGATCTAAAAACATGACTCCATAAATGACCACACTGGGAAAAGTACCTCAAAGAAGGCCCATCCTAGAGGCAGGGGACACTCATCGGTGGAGTCCTCTGGAAAGGAAGCTGGTAACTCCGAAGGATCTTCTAGTAGTAGAGCCAGTTCACATTCTCGAAGGAAAGGAAAGAAGTGGAAGCGTTCCAAAAATCATGATCCTGAAGAATTTAAGAAGGGAGAAGAGGTTGAAGCTTGGCTGCTTGGTTTAAAGAAATACTTCAGAGTCCATGACTACTCTGAAAACTTGAAGGCTCGAATAACCATATTCAACCTGAATGGGAAGGCTTCCATTTGGTGGGAAGACCTTAGGAATGTGAAAGGACCCCGTGAGAAGGACTTGTCATGGAAACAATTTGAGAAATACTTCAGGAAGCAGTATCTGCTAGATAAATTCATGGATGGGAAGACTAAGGAGTTCTATGAACTCAAGCTGGGGCAGTGCACCATAGAGGAATTTGTCAATAAATTCCTTGAACTACTGAGGTATGTACTCTACATAAAATATGAAAAAGTAAAAATGCAATGGTTCATTAGTGGGTTACCTCAGACCTATCGGGAAGGGATTGAATTCGACGAATCAAATACCTTAGAAGAAACTATCTGGAAGGTGAGGTATTGTTATGAACAGTTTGGGAGTAATACAAGACCTCATGAGGACTGGAAGACTGGGAGTAGTTCAAGATTCTAGATGAAAAGGGTTTAAATCCTCAAGATTCAAGAAATATGGAAAAGATTCTAGAAGGAGCCTTCCCACTAGAAGTGTATATCAGCAAAATTTCCCCTCTCAAAGTGGAAATAAACCTTTTAATACAGCCCCAGGAAAGACTGATAACCTAAAGAAGGAACCCTTAAAATGTTGGGGTTGTGGAGAAGATCATTGATTGAGGGGCTGCCCACACAGACAACAGAATAGTAAGAGGGTCTACAATATCCAAGAAGCTACCACCATCAATGATATGGATAGGAGCATGTCGCGAATCTATGCAGCCTTGGACAATAATCAAGCCAACAACCAAGCTTTAGTAGTGGATCTGGAAGGTATGATCGCCAACCATCTAGTTTCTATTTTAATTGACTCGGGTTCTAATTTGAGTTATGTGTCCCCTCAGACTATTGATAAGTGTAAACTGCAACCAATTAGACATGTTAAACCGTGGCTGGTGCAATTAACCACTGGGACCAAAATAAAAGTGGCAAAGGTCATACCAGCCTATCAATTCATCATGGGTGGTTTTCCCACCCGAGCGACCCTTAACATACTTCCCCTAGGATCTTATGACTTGTTGATTGGTATGGATTGGTTGGATGCTTATAAAACTAAATTGGACTATTATCATAAAACTCTAGAATGTGTAAATGAAGAAGGGAGAAAGATGACCTTCCAATGGATTCAGAAGCATGTCTCAGTGAGGAAAATATCATCCCTTCAAATGAAAAAGTATTGCAGAAAGAGGTGTTCCTTATATGCCATACATGTATTGGAATCTATTGAAGATGACCAACCAAACCTAGAGGACCACACCATATTAAGAGAATACAAGGGTGTGTTCCTAGAAGAGGTACCAGGTCTACCTCCGAGAAGGGATATTGACTTCTCAATAGAACTTACACCAAGAGCAGTACCATCATCTAGAACACCATATAGGATGAGCACGCTAGATCTGGTTGAGCTCAAGCTACAACTAAAGGAGATGATGGACAAAGGCTACATCTGACCCAGTGTATCTCCGTGGGGAGCGCCCATCTTGTTTTTGAAAAATAAAGATGACACACTCTGATTGTGCATAGATTATAGACAATTCAATAAAACAACCATAAAGAACAAGTACCCCTTACCAAGAATCGATGACCTGTTTGACCAATTGGGAGGTGCTTCCATCTTCTCGAAGATCGACTTAAGGTCTAGATACTACAAAGTCCAGATTAAGGATGAAGACATCCACAAAACAGCCTTCAGAACGAGGTATGGTCACTATGAATTTGTGGTGGTGCCATTTGGGTTAACCAATGCCCCCGCCACTTTTATGTGCTTGATGAATAATGTACTCAACAAATTTTTGGATAAATTTGTATTGGTTTTCATTGATGATATCTTAATATACTCCAAGAACAGGGAGGAACATGAAGAACATCTTAGACTCGTACTTCAAGTACTAAGAGATCATCAGCTCTACGCTAAGTTTAGCAAGTGCGACTTCAAAAGAAAATCCATTACCTAGGCCATGTCATTTCTAAGGAAGGGGTGGCAGTGGACCCCGACAAGATCAGATCTATTATGGAATGGCCTACCCCAAAGGATGTATCCGATATCAGATCCTTCATGGGCTTAGTAGGATACTATAGAAGGTTCATAAAAGGGTTTTCCAATATTGGTTGTCCAATCACTTCCCTTCAGAAAAAGGGGATTAAATTCATTTGGTCATAAAAATGTGAAGAAAGATTTTAGGAATCGAAATACTTCCTGACCCATGCACCTGTGCTAAAGATTGCAGACCCGGATAATGATTTCCTCATGTGTACAGATGCCTACAAGGAAGGACTCGGAGGAGTCCTTATGCAAGAAGGACGTTTAATTTGCTACACGTCCAGGAAATTAAATGAGCATGAGATCAATTATGTGACCCATGACCTAGAGTTGGCTGCCATAGTACATGCTTTAAAAATGTGGAGGAACTACCTCGTGGGTAGGAGATTTGTGCTTATGATAGACCATTGTGGATTGAGACACCTATTTGATCAACCAAAACTCAATGCCAGGCAAGCTAGGTGGATGGATCTCCTAAGTGAATTGGATTTTGAAATCAAACACATAAAAGGAAAGGAAAATAGGGTGGTCGATGCCCTTAGCAGAAGTATAAAAATGATTCATCTGGTAGCAATAAGCACCCGTGAAACGTATGTCAGGGAAAGAGTCATAAATGCACAAGAGACAGATGCATTCTTAAGGACCGTGACCACATACCTAATACAAGGGCCTACAGGGCTGAAGTATGAAGGCTACTAGATGCTCGAGGAAGGACTGTAGACTTACAGAAACAAATTGTATATTCCAAACTGTGACAATTTGAAGAGGTTCATAATGGATGAGCTACATAAGAGACCATATGCTAGTCACCCAGGATATCAAAAGATGATCACGACCACTAGGAAACAATTCTATTGGCCTGGGTGGAAGAAAGACATAGATAACTATCTAGCTAAGTGCCTAGAATGCCAGCAAGTTAAGGCAGAACACTGGCATCTAGCAGGATTGTTACAGCCCCTACCAATCCCAGAATGGAAATGGGAAACCATCTCCATGGATTTCATTACTAGATTACCAAAGTCGACAAAGAAAAATGATGCCATCATGGTTGTGGTGGAAAAACTAAGTAAGTCTTCCCATTTCGTCCCTATCAAGTCAACTTGCAAGGCAATATATATTGCCAACATCTTCATGAAGGATATATTCAAACTGCATGGCATGCCTAAGGAAATTATATCTGACAGAGACACCAAATTTACTTCAATATTTTGGAAATCCCTAATGGCTAGCTTTGAGATTAAATTGTTGTTCAGCACAACCTATCACCCTCAAACTAATGGAAAAACAGAAAGAGTGAACCAAATAGTGGAAGACATGCTAAGGATGCATGTAATGCACCATTCTAAGAAGTGGAAAGACTACCTACCATTGGTAGAATTTGCCTACAACAACGACTATCAAGAATCCTTGAAGATGCGCCCTTTTGAATCCATCTACGGTAGATAGTGCAAGATTCCAATCAAATGGAATAATCCAGTGGATAGAATTACAATCAGACCCGACATGCTGAAAGAAATTGAACAACAAGTTATGTTGATTGCTCAGGATAGACAGAAAAGTTATGCTGACAGGAAAAGAACTCCCCAAGAGTTCAAGACAGGAGACCATGTCTACCTCAAAGTTAGACCCAGGAAGAGTTCCCTGAGAATGGGAGCCTGTGCCAAGTTGGCACCTCGATATTGTGGACCCTTAGAAGTCTTAGATAGGGTGGGACATGTAGCCTATAGGATAGCACTTCCTCCCACTGTAAAGGCACATAATGTTTTTCATGTTTCATTATTGAAGAAATATGTACATGATGTTAATCATATAATTGACTGGACTGTGATCCAAGTGGATTCGAAGGAAGAATTCCTGCCAAAACCCTAATGCATATTAGACAGGAAGGAAACCTCACTCGGGAACCGAACCACTGCACAGGTCAAGGTGCAGTGGAAACACTTTGGCCCAGATGATGCTACGTGGTAAATGGAGGATGTCATGCGACATGCATATCTGATTTTGTTTACTCATATACATACATTTCATGATGACACATAGAACACCTAGGACGATGTTCCTTTAAGGGGGAGGGAATTGTAACACCCTGTTTCCCCCAGTTTGTAAATATAACTATATGGGCTAAGGAACTATGGAAAACTTAAAAGTGTGAATGTTTGATTTGATGGACCTCGTGTAGAAGGTCGATGAATGTAAATTCTGTTAATTTAATAGAAAATGGTTATGTTGCATGACTGTTGAAAGAGGGGATGTGCTAAGAGAGACCACGAAATGTTGTGAAAGGTGGTGGAGGGGACCAAGAATGGTTGTGTTAACCTCCACCGAACCAGTACCATGTTGGAATTAATTACTCAGATCAGAACAACCCTCTGACCCAGGAATGAATTACAGACGGGCTGGTAGGTTGGAAGGCCTCCTCAAGAGTTAATGAGGGGATGGGGCAGACTGCCCATCCGTAAGGCTTCCAGACCTGACCACGGAATGGGAATTCGAGCCACACACAATCTTGTTGAAGAAGGCAAGAAAGGAAGTGTGGTGGGCAGAGGGAGACTTGCGAATAAAATGCATAGCTGAGAGAGGAATCTATTGGGTCCAAGGAAGGACTGAAAGAGGAACAGTGAGTTCTGATCACGGAAACTAGAGATTAATCCGGGAGAAGGAGAGTAACCTTCATCCTGATCTATTTATGTATTGGGAGAAGGAGAGTAACCTTCGTCCCTAACTTCCGTTGAGCTGGAAGTAAGAGATTCATTCTCAAAGCAGCATGGTTTAAGCTCAGGGGTGGCCAGTGATAAATCCATTGGAGTGGCTGAGCCTATGGTTGGGTATAAACAAGCACCCCTTTTAGCAGTTGCATCACGCTCTATGGTTCTGATAAGTGTTTTCTTGCCTTATGTTTTGAATTGTAAACAATGGATGCATACGAGTATTTATATGTCTACAAAGGGTTATTTCTCTGTATTAAATGATTAAGTTATTAGTATGCGTTCATTCCCTTGAGAACCTATATTTCTTCTTGATTTTCCATACGCCCCGGTTTAGTTGCTTGAATATGATTTCCCCAAGGATTTACATCATCGTTCCAGAGTCAGAGCACGCCTCTTGGACTAGCTACCATTTTGGTAACCTCATAAGTTACCTTGCCTTGATTCAGAGCTTAAATCTTTGGGAGTTGGGAAGGCATTTTCTTCAAATCAGTAGTCTAGGAGACTTTGAACTTGCGCTTATTTCCTTAACCAAAAATCTGACTAAGAGCGGGGATCATAGCCCAAGAGTTATATGAAGACCCACGTGACCTGGGTCTAGGAACCTTGGAACACGAAGCTCCAAGATGTTTAATTGTTACGACCATCGATCTATGGATGGATATCGAGGGTGGGGAATCATTTTGGAGTGCGAAGATGAAATTACCGGACGCGCCAGTTCGTGACCCGCAATTCACCATTGTTGTTGATCTCGTTGACTGGAAGATTAATGACTCTAATTCAACCAAGTTGGGCAAGTAATTCCAGATTGTGGAGGTTAAGTTATCTGATAAAGAGAATGCATGTTGGACATTGCAATTGATGTGAACCGTTGATCGGCAGACACCTCGGTACCGGTCGGATCATGACCACCAAACCCTGAATATTTGTGAGATGAGTGGGCATGAGCCCTTTTGGAAATCCGCAGGGTAACGGAATCCCTCGATACCATCGGTGTGAGAGAATCGAAAATCTCAGAAGAGATAATTTTTTCAAGAACGAAGGCGAGACCTGAGATATCCAGACTCGTAGGAGGAACAAAGGTTGAGGCCTTTGAACATCTTCCAAACTCTCCCAAGTCGGAAGACATCAAAAGCTCAGAAGGAGGAGCGACAGTAGTCATCAGAACGGTTGTGGGGAGAAGCCCGGACCGTTAGATCAGTGTCTAGAGAAGCAGAGGAGAAACGCTAGGAAGAAACAGATCCTAACCATTGGATCTGAGCGTGAAGGGATGATAGTCGTCTGATCTAAGGTAAGGTGCACGAGCTTTAATGTTTGTGTGTATGGGAGGGTGGACTGGCCAAGGTCCCGAAGTCCTAAAGTTGATCCTGGCCATTGATCGCCAAGAGACACGTGTCATCAGATCAATAACTCCGAAGAAATGACTTCAAGAGTTTCAGATTGAGAGTTGAAACTCCAGAAGTTCGGAGAGCCGGAGTCCCAAAGTAAATCTCAAGCATCGGATCGTCCGAGAAGAATCTGGACCATCTGATCCAGAAGAGATGTGGCGTAGATCTGTGGATTCCAGGTAAAGTCCCTAAGTAATCCATAACCATCAGATCAAGAGGACAAGTGGAATAAATCTGTAGATTTTGGCTGAAAACCTGAAGTAAGTCTCAACCATTCAATTCAAGTGGACATGCGGCAGAAATCTGCATACTTCGAGGGGAAGTGAAGTTGAGATTTGAGATCTCAGAAGTCCGGAGACCCGAAGGAAATCTCGACTGTTGATCGAGAAAAGGGTCGCAATACCGTTGATCTAGTTGAAAGGTCAAATCCTCGAAATAGAGGCAGATCCGTTGATTGAGAAGGATAGGTGTCCACAAATCATCGACTCTGGAAGATTGACGTACAGAAGAAAGGAAAGTTTGAGACTTGAGAATTCCGAAGTCCAGAATTCTGAACAAATCACAGTTGTTGATTTGAAAGAGGTCGGATCTGATCCGCAACTTTGAAAGTGATAGATCTAAGTCTTCAGTTCAGAGACACCGCCAAGATCATGAGATCGACAGTCCTGTAGAATTGCGAAGATCAGAGGTGCGCGAACTTTAAAAATTTGAGGGTGGGCCGCAATCCAAACCATGGTTTTGGAGAAAGGACATGTGGAGGCTCGAGGAGAATTGCAGGCCAAAAAGTAGTTTGGTTTCAAACCACCTTCGGTCGCACTCGCAATTGTGTGTTTGCGTGAGGTCATCGCCCAAGGTCACATCTAAGGAGGGGCCAAGAGAAAAGGGGCTAACACCAACTATGAGACTTCGCTGAAGTGCGAAGGAGAAGGTCGCGGGTATCATAAGACCTACACCAAAGGCCGAAAGGGTCTATGTTTGATTAAGAGGTGATACTATCAAGGTCTCAAAGTCTCGTTTGACTTAGAGAATCGAAGAATCTTGACCGGAGGGTTGGCTGAGTCTCGGACTTTCCAAATTAGAACCCATGGAGAGAGAGAATTTGTTCCCGGAAGGAGGAAGAATTTTTTTTATTTTTAGCCTTGTCGCGGGTGTGTTACACTTATCATCTTATTTTTCATGATTTTCATTAAAGTTATGTTATAAGATTTATTCTTAAAACAAATCATTTAAAGCTTAATCATTGTTGCAAGAAGTATGATTTGAAATATGGACAATATATAATACTTTGGTAAATCATAATTGCTCTTTAGTTAGAATTTTAATTTTGCAAAAAAAAATCTAATTCATTCTAAAACATTTAAGGCATAACCTATCTAGATCTCAACATAATTGAAACACATATCAATTTTCTTTCTTATGTTGAGATATTTCTTTTCATTTTTGTCTTATTGTCTTTCTTGATTTTTTGGCTTATTAGCTTCTCCTTTCTTTCAAGTTTGTAGTTTCATTTGATTAGTGATTTAATTTCACTTTTAGCTTAGAATTTGATTTTCTTGGATTTGACTAGCTTCTCTTCGCTCTTAGTCTTGATTTGATTTTGTGACATTTCTAAAATTTATATGAGGGAAGATCTTTCTAATATGCACCAGTTGGTTTACATAGGGAAATCCTTACTCTATATTTTTAAATAGGATTTCATTTATCTAAAGTTCATCTATACCTAGTTTTCACTTTTCTTGTACATTAACCATTATACATGGGGAACATTAAGACGTGTTTCAAGTATTATAAGCTTATCTTTATAAGGAAAGAATTTCCAACATTCTTTACTTTGAATCCCTCCCATCCCCACCACAATTAAAATCTTCTACTTTGGTAGTTGAAGAGAAATAGTGAGGTCAAACTCAACTGGTATCACATCCAATACTTCAAGCTAAACCCTCTTGTACCACCCCTTTCTCTTCACTTAATTGTTGGAAGCAATTATACAAATATATTTATCAAAAAGGTTTCATTAGAGAGTTGAAAGCACATTTATGTGGGAAGTGTGTGTAAACTCGTCAGGGTACTGAACAGGCCCGCTGGCAGTGGGTAAATGCACACATGGTACCGAGACAATTTCATCGGGGTACTGAACAGGCCTGCTGGAAACGAAGCAATGTCAAGAAAAGAAGAAATTTTATGCATACTAATCCTTAAAGCTTCCTAGCTATTTTTGTTGTCCAAAAGTAGAGATGTAATTTAAAGTTAATAAATTTTCTCATATTTGGATTCACTGTTTTGGAACTAAGCATTCAAGTACTTTCATCGTTAAAAGCTTGTTTTGATTTGATTATGTCTTATGTGGGACCTTTCGGAATGGTGGCGTGTGTAAGAAATTTTTTTGGAAGCTTTCATTTCGATCTTTGGAAAATTTAGTCCTATTATCTTAACCAAAGATAATTGATTCGTCCCTATGTGTCACCAATTGTTGTGGAAAACAACAACCCCCCTCTATTTTTCAAGAAAGTAAAGGGGCCCCTTATTAATTTTGGTAATGTCACATTGATTTGTTCTTGGTTTTATATTTTTAGTGTCTTTCATGTCTTGTTTGTCCTTTTGACATTCTCGTCATCTTTTTCTCTTCGATATATTTCCATTGATATGGTTTGTTTTGTTTGATTTTCTTATATAGTCATGTAAATATTTTATTATTTAGGTGATTGGTTTGTCTTTCATTGGACATTATTAAATCACAACAGCTTGGTTAATTATTGGAAATAGTATTAATATGAATTCCTCACATTCACTTTGTTCAAAAACAAGATTACGAGGAATATTTTTATCATTCAATAATTAACATGTGATTCTAAAATGTTGATTAATTGGTTGATTTAAATTTGCCAACAATTAAGTGAATATTAATTATTTTGAAGTTAATTTCCTCAAATTTGCATAATATCCTCAATTTCAAAACATAATGTCAAGTTAAATTATATAGTTTTTTTTTAATTTAGAATATGTGATATCAATCAGATTTTATTTTATTTGGAGATCTTGTAGTTTATCTTTTAATAGATTTTTGTTATGAATTTGATTTGTTTTTGTTATTGGTGTCTATTACAGATCTGTAGTTCAACTATAGTCTCCAAAATAGTTCATTCAGTTAAAATTATTTAGGGTGTAATGATTGGGCAAAATCTATTGGTAAATTCGTATCATTTTCAAGAGATGATCTTCCGGCTTCTTTTATGGAAAAACGGAGGCAAACTTCTAGATTCAATCTCGGCCAAAAAGTGAGGAATTTGAGAAAATGGTTGAAAACCCACTTCCAAAATGGGTCGATTCACTTAACCTCCATAGGATTTTCTCAGAAAGTGAAGATATTTGGATAAATCATAACCTATGTGAGTCGGACTAGATTTTGGATCAGTTTCAGGAGGCTAACTTCAAACTTAGATTCTAAGAAAACAAATAGGAATATGGTTAAACGATTGAAAACCTACTTCCGAAACAGGGTCAATTATCTTATCCTAAAAAACAATTCCCATAAACTCAACCGTTTGGGAGAGAACTTATTAGGAAGGAGGCAGACCAGATTTGTTTTTATGTTATTTCACAGGAAGAATTTTTGCAGGTCGATTTATGGGCAATCAATGATCAATCTATTCAAACAGTTGAAACCCCACCTCAGAAACAAGCCCATTTACCTTATTCTAAGAGAATATTTGAAGATGTGGAACCAGTTGGGAGATATGATGCTTTTTTTGGGTGGGTTTTGTCTAGAATTAACATTTTTCAAATTTTGTAGTTGATTTTGTTTTGAATTTTGTAGCTGATTGAGGAGCAAGTTTTGGCTGACTAAAGGGGGATTTGACCAGTAGGGAAATGAATGTATAAAACTATGTTTATTCATGAGTGTCAAAGGGGTTCCAGATCTGAAACTAGGGGAAGTAATTATGTAGGGAAAGAAGCACTTTATTACACTGGTGTATTAAAGGGATTCTCTTTCTGTGGGATTCTAAAGGACTGTTTAAGAATAGATTTATTTGAAGTTAATAAAAAAAATTCATTCACTTTCACTACCGTATGATTTGAAAATTTGTTGTTACTTCTTCTTGTTAATTCAGTTTTTATTTAAATCTTTAATTTCTTAAAGCTATATTTATAGAGAGGAATATATTTTAATTAGAATTCGATTATAGATCCATGGAAATTTAATTGTAGTTAATGATAACTATTTATCATTTAATTATAATCTTGTTTTGTTTTAATTATTATTGCATTGAAAGAACTATTTCTTCAATATGATAGTATATTTTATATTGAATCTATTTTATTGAGTTTAAGTATATGTTTTGATTGATTTGAATAACTATTTATTTAAGTCATTACATTGCATATTTGCGTGAATAACTTGCAAATCATAAGAATTGTTTCTATGATTTGTAAGTGAATCCTTACCTTGAATTCAATATCAATCTTTTCCCCTTTTAGCACTTTTCTCTTGATTTGGATGAGATCTGCATCTTGTCCTAATCAAGATAGGATAGAAAAGATTTTATTTATGTCGCTTGCATCCTAGATTAAAATTGCATTTGCATTTAATCCATAAAGTCTCCTTTCGCGGGAGAGAAACCCAAATGTGGCTTAGTTGAGCCCTTATTTCAGCGAGCGTAAAGGATTTCCTTCTCCAAGTAGCTAAAGGAAGGTAATTCCTTCTTTTATGTCTGTTAATAACAACAAGTATTAATATACATCAGTAGATAGAAGATCTTGTACATAGACAATCGTACATGCATAGATTAACTTAGCTTAGATTAACCGTAGGCTAATATTAGAACAAGGGTAGCTGGAGACCCATTGAACCAGTCAGAAGCACCATCCCAAACGGATAAGGGTCTGATTGGGGTCTTGACCGAGTGATTTCCCCAATGTTGATTATGGTCATTTTTGGCCATCAATAGTAGGGTACCTTGACCCATGATTAGTATAATACATGTGTTTGTGTGAAAAACTACGACATATAAGATATTATAAATCATAACACTTCCCTTTTATCAAGCTCTAAGAAATGTGTGCATGTTTTATGCTACCATGCTAGTGTTGGCCTGAAATAAAGGATGGTAAACTATAGCTAGGGCCTTCAAAACCTAAAATTTTTTCCTATACCCAATTTGTAAGCCACATATTCTCTCTAAAATCCTTGTGTGGTAGTTAATTAGGGCCCATGCATGGGTCATGAGCTCTAGAAGCATGTTTTAGGCCCCATGACACTATTTTTCATCCCTAAACCATGGTCAATACGGCCCACAAACCTATCCATGGTGTGAAAAAACTGAAAAATTGTGTCGTATTAAACTTGTACCCATATCTAATGAATGGTCTAAAAACATTTAGTAGGGTAACACGACCCATGATTATTATAATACATGTGTGTGTTAAAAATTATTACATATAAGCTATCATACATCAAAACACTTTCCTTTTGTTGAGTTCTAAGAAATGTGTGAATGTTTTAGGCTACGATGCTAGTGTTGATGTGAAATAGAGATTACATATAAATTTTAGATTCAACATTGTCAAGTTAATCCAAATGTAACACACATTTTAAATCAATCAATAAGAATATGTTCACAAAAATCTCATTGCATTTTTTAAGAATACTAACTTTGTGCACCCACTTTATAATGAGATATTAAACTTTTTAGCTATTATTTTTCAAATAATTCAAAATTTAAAATTAATTACATTAAACCAATATATTATATAATTTCTTATAAATATATGAATACATTTAATCTATTTAAAAAAAAATTAAACACATCATTAACCATAAATATTTAAATATATATAATTAACTCAACACACCTAGAAGAAAAAATAACTCTATATTTTCTTGAAGTCTATACTAAAGAAACAACGGGAGATGCAAAGGGCAGCAAACCCCTGCCAATTGCGTAGAGGGGTGGAGCATCTGAGGCACCAGTGTGTGAACAATATTGATTTCTCGCAGAATCGAGTTTGTAGCGCATCCTCAGCGTTCTCCAAGACAAAGAATAAAGGACACAGTTTTGACATAGAATAAAGAAGAACATATTTTCTCAAAATCATTTAATCTTAAAAAAAGACCATATACGTTTTTTCATGAGAGACTTGTTGAAAACATGATTTAACAAGAAAATAGTGTAAGATTGGATAGAATGTAAATGTTTCTAACAGCAACCACAGCAGCAACCATATTTTTTGCCTTGTTTCTTTCAGCAACCACAGCAGCCAGGAGAAACTTCTCTCATTTACCAATGAGATATTGTTTGAACATGCAACTCAAATTTAAATTTAAGATATAAATCAAAATGCATCTATAAGTTGTGATGTTCTTTGATACATAGTAGAGGTAACTAGAATTCTTCTACTCTGATCTCTTTGATATTTCCAAGAGGTGTTTGACTATTCTCTAGCCACATTTAGAAATGTATGAATGATAACTCCAGAGAAAAAACTTTTGAAACTCTTACAAACTGTTACAAAGAGGTGAGTGCCAGCATGGTGTTGTATAGCATATAAATTATACAAGGGACAGTGATCAATATCTTAGAGATGGGTGCCAATTTTTGTTAAGTTACATATGTTTTGATGCTTACACAAAATTTGAGATCATAATCATAGTTTACTCTTGTAGTATTTTGGGGGGTTATATAAATTAGTAGTGGGAATATATTGTGGGATTTTATATCAAATTTCTCAATACATTGTTGTCTTGAAAAATATTCAAGAGATTTTCATGGCAAAGGATGGGATTATGGAGTAGAATTCAAGTGCATTCCTTTTGGAGAGATGATGATGGTGATCGATGTTGTTGAGCTTTAGTATTGTCTTATTCGGTTGTATTATATGGAAACTTTGCATTCTCAATAAGTCTGCACAAAACAACAGAAGACGACAATTTTATTTTTAGTTTTGAGTAGTGAGTTTCAATGGAAAAAAGAACATACTAGAAAATACAAAGTAATTATGGTACCTCTGCTTTTGATTTTCCAAATTGTTTTGCAGAGAATGCTTCTGAGATCTACAGTAATGAACTATTGATATTCTTATCAAACTAGAGGTCGGTCTTGTTTTCAGTGTTGTGCTACCTGAGATCCTTCCTTTACCCGAGCTCTTCCCTTGATGAGTAGGCCTGAGCACTTGTCCTCAATCGAAATCCCTAGCTTAGTGCACATATAGTAGGGCTCTTACATAGGATCCTCTAATAGATAAGAATAATATCAAGGCCAAGTAGCAGTAGAACCCTAACATTGGAAGACTTGAGCATAGATCATTGTACTTCCTCTCCATCCATTGACAGTTTGGTGATATCACAAACAATTTCCTAAGTAAGGGGTAGAGACGATCAAGCCACATGAAATGCTTATGGGTAGGGACAGAGGGTCGGGCCACAAGAAATGCTACAGGTAATGCTTATTGTGTCTAAGGAGGTAAGTATTGTGTAATGTTTTTTGCACAGGCCAAAAAATTATTGTAAAACTGAAGGGGATTCTCATATACTTGTATGAAATACATGCATAGATAAAGAATAGATCTCATCAGAGAAACAACATAGAGACAGATATCCATGCAAAGCTATCAAAAATTTCGAGATCGTGAGGCGAATTGGGAATTTGATAATGTCTTCTACAACAAATGATGAAGAAGAAGAAGAGAAAATGAGGTAAGTGTTCTGTAAAAAAAATTTCACAAGCTAGAAATTGACTATGTGCACATATGAAAATATATATCTCAAAATGATAAAATTTATTGACAGTTAGGATCAACAAACTTTTACAATGTGAAGAGGATGACATGTTGGGAAGGAAAATTGCACTAGAGGCGTTGTATGCAAAGTGAGAGATGGTTACGTAGTTCCAGGGTTATGCAGTTACAGGTAAAGATCAACCACAACAAAGAGAGATGGTTATACAGTTCCNAAAATGAGGTAAGTGTTCTGTAAAAAAAAAAAAATCACAAACTAGAAATTGACTAGAAATTGACTATATGCACATATGAAAATATATATCTTAAAATATATATCTCAAAATGATAAAATTTATTGACAGTTAGGATCAACAAACTTTTACAATGGGAAGAGGATGACATGTTGGGAAGGAAAATTGCACTAGAGGCTTTGTATGCAAAGTGAGAGATGGTTACGTAGTTCTAAGGTTATGCAGTTCCAGGTAAAGATCAACCACAACAAAGAGAGAGTCAGTTACACAGTTCTATGTAAATATCAACTAGCATTGGTTGAAGCAACAAAGCGATAAGCACGTGTCCTCTCTTCGCTAGGATCCAAATACACTTCTAGGTCTCCTTCAATTGCTTTAAAATCCATATGGTGATTCACTTTATTTCCTCCATTGATGGACACGAATTCTACATGGCCTCCATCTCTGTCGTTGTGGACACGTAACAAACGGCTATGCCAAAAGACTATGGTATAATATGTAATAAATGTACGGTACGGACAAACATTAAATGTTTGGTGAATTTATGCTAACGTAAATTCTACCATTAATCAACCTCACCATTATTCAGTGTAAATATATCATCAGTTTGTCAAAATTTATTTAGTAAAAATTGTCGTTTGCCTTGATATAAGGCCAAATAAGACCTTCAACTTCAAACTTTGGCTAAAAAATCAAATGTGAGACTGAAAATTGTATAAGTTTACTAAAACTTTGGTTTAAAACAACAAGAACTCTTTAATTTGCGTGCAAGGTAAAAATAAGGATGGTTTCGCATGAGGCAACGAAGAAAGAAGTAATGTAATGACGAGATTTGTGTTTGAAGCATAAGGAATTTAAATAATTTATTATTTAGATTCAATGTATATACAAGTTTCAGATGGCCATTATAAATTAAGCCTTGTATAATCTTTTTAGGTGATGAGTAGACCAAGTTGAAGTTGTGGATTTTTTTTATGGGTTTAATTTTTTTTTTTTCATTTGAAATTCTCTATAGAATTTTTATGAGATAATAAATAGAAAAAAAATTTATGTGAGATAATAAATGTTTTGATAAATTTTTATGAGATAATAAGACATTTTGTGATGTTAAAGTTATTGGTTTGAAATCTGAGGGGATAAAAAATCCAGTTATGTTAAGGGTTGTTAAGGGTTGGTGTGGCTTAATTGTATACCAAAATAAACCTTTTGAATGATCAATAAAATATATAGTATTATATAAATGATTAATAAACTAATAGCATTATATAAATGATCAATAAAAAGTGTAAACTTAACTATTAGCACTATTAACATAAAGTGAAAACAAAAATAATTTACAAAGAGTGAACACACCACAAAAAAAATTTATAATTTTTTTTTTTTGTAAGTGAGTGTAGGAATCTATATTATTGAAAATAATATGATATAAAAGGTGGGCTTCCTGGTCTTCCTACAAGGAAACCAGACCAGGGGGTCCCTAGTTGCGCAAGTTGAAAGTAACGATGGATGGTTCTCGTCTACCACCAAGGGAAACCAGACCAGATCTTCCATGTTCAGTTGGAGAAAAAAGCATATACATAAAAGAAGAAACCAAAACCATCCTCCTAAACCAGAGCGTAAAGATATCTGAGCTAACTTGACAGAGTCTGGCATTACTGCCTATAGACTACCAAATCATTGATCTGGAACTATGAAGTGTTTCTGCACCTAGGGGTGCTCCTTCCCGCCATCCGCTTGGCTCTTGGTATCTTCCTTCTATGAGGTCGTGCGAGTCTTCCTAATTTGAGTTGGCACACTGTGTCCATCGACATGTGTGATGTCCATGTGATGGACATAGCGTAGGCAGAGGTGGAACTGGGATGCCAACCGCTCCAGCTTGCATTTTTTGTCCTTCTCTACTTCTACTAGGAGTTTGGTGATAGTTTCTAGATTGTTGATGCAACGCAATGGATATCAATAATATTATTAGAAATAAACTTGTTTCAATGTTAGCCAACATATAAAATATTATTAAATTTATTTAGTGCAAGCAAGCATATAATGTTAACAGAAAACCTATTATTAAAGTGTTGATTAATTGATATGATTTTGTGATAGTTTTTGTTTTTAGTAGAAATATGAACGTTGAATCACATTTTTAACATAACATAAAATAATTTGTGTATGTTTCACAAATAGATTATATGTTTAATAAAATGAATAATGTATTAGTAAGCATATGAAAGATTAAAATTTATAATTTTATCAATTAAAATTTAAAATAATCTATTTTAAATGAGTTTACACGATTATGACCTATCTATTTTGATTCAAAAGGTGATGGTAGTTACAATACAAAGAATTTGAATTTATGTGAATATAGTTTAAAACATTTCTCATATATAGTAAATTGGATGAAAATATTTATCACACAAGTGCTTTTTTTTATATAATATGCTAATAAAATAAAAAAATTAAACTCTTAAAACTATTATGAAATAAAATATGTTGAAACATATTAAAGTATTTATATTAATGAGTTAAACTATCTAAATGCAAAATATTATTAGTTGTTTATAGGAGATGCCAAAAATGTATAGTTATATATAATAATAATTCAAACATTAAAAAATAAATTATTTTATTTAATTGCATTAAATGTTAAATTAGGAATTCAAATTATTTAAATATATATAATATTTTAAAATTATATCTTTACAGTTTTGAACAGGAATAATACTGCTCTGTTGTTTTGAAGGAGATATTGTACATGTGAAATGAGGTGAGTCACTTTTTACTTTGATTCAATTTTAATTTAAACTATATTTATAATCTATTAACTTAAAGAGATTTAAATATATATATTTTATTTTTAATTTTAAGTTTCATAAGTTAAAGTTGATTTGAGAGATAAAGAATCCAAAATAATAATTGTTACATTTTTTTTCTCTTCTTTTCAATATGAGAACTCCACCACCTATTCCAAAAACTCAGTCTAACAGGGGGAGGCCTCCAAAAATCACCCTAGAGATCATTTACGATTATATGGAATCAGTAGAAAAAAGGAGAGAGGAGAGATGCCAAATTCCAAATAGAGTTAGTAGCATTAGAAAAAAGGACTGATGAAAGAGATGTAAAACTCCAAATAGAGCTAGAGGCAACGATTGATAAAAAAATTAAAGATACCATTCAAACTCAAATAGAGGATAGATTCTTAGGGTTCAAGAGTGAATTGCAGACAATGAAGGATAGGATTCAAGAAATGGAAAAACATAAACAATCAACCCAAGAAGGAGGGGTTGAAAAAAATCACAAGTTGAGAGATAGGATTAAAGATCTAGAAGAAAAACTAACCAACAATTTGACCCTCAGTAATATGGAAAACAAATTGAATATCAAACCCATCAAAGAGGAAATGAATAAGCCAATCGAAACGGACCATGAGAGTAACAAAAGAGCCTTGAACCTCATAATTTTGGGTATAAAATAACAACAAGAGGAGGATGCGCTACCAACAGTAAAAGAAGAATTAAATAATAAATCACAAATTGATACAACTTACCTCATAGAAGCAAAGAGGCTAGGAAAAATAATTGATCACAAAGATAAGTTGATCCATGTCAAAGTAAGTTGTTATGACCATAAATATAGCATACTTAGTAAATCTCCAAGCTTAAAAGGGTTGGGAATATTTATAAATGAAGACCTCATTCCTGAAGACCAAGCTAAATTAAGGATGGAAGTTCAAAAGGTAAAAGAAGTTAGGAAAGAAGGAAAATGGGAAATAATTAGAAATCAAAAAGCTTTTGTTAGGGATAGAGACCAGAAGGATAATATTAAATAGTAATTTGGGACACTCAGGATCCTTTTTTGGAACCGTTGTGGCTTTCCATGGCGCAAAGGTCCTATGATAAGTTGGATCTCGAGTAATATTAATATTATATGTCTAGTGAAACTTGGGAGCATGAGGAGTCTAAGGTCCCTAACATAGAAGGATTTGTCTTGTGGTCGGCATGGAACAAAAAATCCCACCGTAGAGGGATAGGGGGCATAGCTTGTTACATTAGAAAGAGCATTTCTCCTCACATTCAACGTCATAAGATTGACCCTCTCAATCAGTACATTTGGATAGAAATTTCAAACACCAATGCTAAGAAGATGTATATAGCAATTTGATATTTTTCACCTATTAATTCTACTTTTTATAAAAAAAATCTAGATAACAATTGTCCCTATAATAATTTAGAACATGATAATTATAGTTTGAAAAATGAAGGTAATATCCTCCTGCTAGGAGACTTTAATGTTAGGACTGCAACTAAACAAGCTACTCTTTTAAGTAATGACTACAACCATAATCCTTTATGGCTAGATGAGGACCTTGTTTTATCTAATAGCTACAAAAGAAGCTCTAAAGACCTAATTGAGAATTTGTTTGGTACTAAGTTGGTCAAGCTCTGCAACTCTCAAGACCTAATAATTTTCAATGGAGTAATGAAGTGGACAAACTCCAACCAAATTATTTGTATTCATGGGCTAGGTAGTAGTGTTGTAGATTATGTGATATCCGATATCCCCATTTCCAACCAAATATAAACTTTTGACCTTTTAAATGACCATGAGCCTGACTCTGATCATAAACCTTTAACCCTAACTCTAAAATTTTCCATGCATAGGAGAACCATTGAAGAGAATTCTAATAATCAAAGGAATTTGCACTTTGACAAAAGTAAAGTTGGCATTTTCTTAAAGGATTTAAATAGAAAATTAAATTTCCTAACTTATAAGGACAACAATGAAAAACTCTATCATAATTTTACAACTACCCTTTCCACTTCTATTAACAAGTTCTCTTTCGAGGTGTCCTATAAAAGGAATAATAGAACGATCAACCCTCGGTATGATAAAGAATGTAAAATTTCTAGGAAATCCATTAGGGATGATTCTAATGAGTCCTTAAAAATCGATAAGATCAATATGTACAAAGACCTAATTAAAAGGAAAAAAGGGTACTATATCAATAAAAGGCCAGAGCAACTTTCACAACTATATAAGTTGGATCCTAAGAAGTTCTGGAGCCAAATTCTAAAACACAATACTAAAGAAAATAATAGGATTCCCTTAAGGGACTGGAATTCCTACCCTAAAAGTCTTTACGAGTTCCCTAATGCCATGGACACCAATCCTATTGTCCCTACAAAG
>JASDQU010100817.1:18576-30574 GCA_032191745.1 Picea mariana | reverse complement strand
CTAGGAGACTTTAATGTTAGGACTGCAACTAAACAAGCTACTCTTTTAAGTAATGACTACAACCATAATCCTTTATGGCTAGATGAGGACCTTGTTTTATCTAATAGCTACAAAAGAAGCTCTAAAGACCTAATTGAGAATTTGTTTGGTACTAAGTTGGTCAAGCTCTGCAACTCTCAAGACCTAATAATTTTCAATGGAGTAATGAAGTGGACAAACTCCAACCAAATTATTTGTATTCATGGGCTAGGTAGTAGTGTTGTAGATTATGTGATATCCGATATCCCCATTTCCAACCAAATATAAACTTTTGACCTTTTAAATGACCATGAGCCTGACTCTGATCATAAACCTTTAACCCTAACTCTAAAATTTTCCATGCATAGGAGAACCATTGAAGAGAATTCTAATAATCAAAGGAATTTGCACTTTGACAAAAGTAAAGTTGGCATTTTCTTAAAGGATTTAAATAGAAAATTAAATTTCCTAACTTATAAGGACAACAATGAAAAACTCTATCATAATTTTACAACTACCCTTTCCACTTCTATTAACAAGTTCTCTTTCGAGGTGTCCTATAAAAGGAATAATAGAACGATCAACCCTCGGTATGATAAAGAATGTAAAATTTCTAGGAAATCCATTAGGGATGATTCTAATGAGTCCTTAAAAATCGATAAGATCAATATGTACAAAGACCTAATTAAAAGGAAAAAAGGGTACTATATCAATAAAAGGCCAGAGCAACTTTCACAACTATATAAGTTGGATCCTAAGAAGTTCTGGAGCCAAATTCTAAAACACAATACTAAAGAAAATAATAGGATTCCCTTAAGGGACTGGAATTCCTACCCTAAAAGTCTTTACGAGTTCCCTAATGCCATGGACACCAATCCTATTGTCCCTACAAAGGAAGAAGTTTCTTCTTTAGATGACATAGAGTTTGGGGTTAAGCGGCTTGCAAATGGGAAAGATAAGGACATTGAAGGCTACCAAGCTAAAAATTTTAAAATCGAAGGGCCAATCCTTATCCCTCGCATACACAAGATTTTCAATTTAGCAGTCAAGCAGGGCTTCCCTAAATCCTGGACGCAAAGCCTCATTGTTCCTATTTTTAAAAATGGGGATAGAAACATTCCCTCTAATTATAGGACCATTATGATTAGTCCGATTTTACCCAAACTTTATGGAATTTTTTTGGAAAAGAAGATTAGTCTTTGGCTAGAAAGTTACGGTAAAAGAGCTAAAGGTTGGGTCAGGTTTAGGATATATCATTCAATTGTGGACCATATTTTTACCTTTGGGATCATTGCAGAGGAGTTTCGCAATACTAAAACCAATGTTTTTTGTTGTGTTGTTGACTTTAGAAAAGATTTTGACATGGTTCCTAGGAAAAACCTTTGGAATATGTTGGAAGAGATAAAAGTACCTCTCGATTTGAGGGTTGCTGCAATAAGGATGTATGAGAATGTTATTTATAAGTTTAAAACACTGAGGGCTAGTCAAAAGAGATTAACTACAATATCATAGTCAAACAAGGTTGTCCCTTGTCCACTACCCTCTTTGGCATAAGCATTGACAAGTTAGAAGACTGCTTGGAAAAAGTAGGTTGTGTCGGCCCTTCTCTCACTGGTATAGTCATCAATATTAGTCTTTATGTCGATGATATCGTTCTTATGGAAAGGATTCCCCATGATCTTGAAAACCAACTAAGAATCCTCAAGGATTTGTGCTCCTATATGGGTATGAATGTTAATATTGATAAGACTAAGGTCATGATTATTAAATCCAATAAGATCCCTTATGATACCTTCGTATATGACAAAAAAAACTTGGAGGAAGTGACTTCATACAAATATCTTGGAATTGATATTCACCACAAGCTCAATTGGAATTATAGCATTGAGAAAAGGATTATTTGGGGATGGAAATCTTATTATGGGCTTGAAAACAATTGTAAATCAGCTGATCTTTGGAGTTTGGATAAAAATAATCTCCTCTTTGTGACTCTTGTAACACCCGTTATTCATTATGAATGTGAAGTCTAGGTATGTAGTATCTCTCATGAATCCTGGAGAAAGATAGAGAAAATACAAAAGAATTTTATAACCTATAATCTCAAAATTAAAGGAAATACGCCCTATCCCATCCTCCCTCTTAGAAACAAGCCTCTCCCCCATTCAGAGCATGGCTATGATTGGATACCTATTGTATAAGAACAAGTTAAACAACATGGAAGACATGATGATTCCTAAAAAAATTTCAAAATCAAGTCATAACCACCATCGACTCAAGAGAGGATGGCATAAAGATGCCCAATCTTGGATAAACTATTGGGGAATCATGGAAGACACTATTTTTCAAAATAAAGATACTATTAAAAAAAACGTCAAATAAAAATTTAAGGAGAAAATGTAGTGTGATAAAGAGTTAGAGGAAAAAGGAAAATTAAGGTATTATAAGGATGTAATCAACCCTAATCTAGAAGATCAAAATTATCTATATGTTTTTCCAAGTGTAAAGGAAAAAATAAGCATTGCTAAGATAAGAACAAATTCTCACGAGCTCTATAGTGAAAATGTTGGACACACCGACCACACTTAGAGGGGGGGGTGAATGAGTGTGGGGATCTTTTTCAAAAATTCCCCTTCACAAAACTCCTGAGTTAGAAATCATGATTTATTCATCACTTATTACTATCATTTATAGCCAGTGAAATGTGAACATACATCAGCAACATATATCATCAATAAGTCATCATCACAAGGAACACAAAGAACATAAGATGTATGTACAATTTTATTTTTATCACGGACTACAATCCTTGGGTTATCAGCAACAACTGAATAGAGTTACAACTCCAGAAGAGCACCAGCTCTATAATGCAAGACTCATCTTACACAACTCAGCACCAACTGAGAAGAGGAATCAATCCTCAACAGATACCAATCTGTCAACAGATACGCGACCTATCAGTAGTGCAGTATGTGTATGTACGTGCCCTACCAGTAGTACAACTCACATATGTGCGTGGCATGTCTGTACTACATCCTGCGTATGACTGTTGATTTACTTAGGATTTTCTCTTTATGACAAACTCAGATCCTCTGTAGCCTTCAACCACATTCACTTATGTCTTTCACTGTCTAATATGAACCATAATCAATCACAACACATCCATACTCTCCAACAACTTTCTCATGCTCCTCAACCATACAATATGAATGCTACTCAATCATGTATAAGCAACAAGTATACTATGGCAATCATATTAGTACCGAAACATAACATTGTTTCTCACTCCATCAACTAACACAAACCAAATCAAAACAGACATACCAAGAATGCTTCAATCATTCAACATACAATATGAAAGAGTATCCATCAAGACAAATATGTAACCATACCAGAGTTTCTATGGCAAATCTGAGCCCATAGAATGGAGATCTGAAACTTGCTTCAGCCGTCAAGAACTTGGCACCAGCTCACACTCAAGTCTTCATGATTTCCATCAAATATATGTGCTATGCCTTCCTTCAGCCCATGTATGTACACGCTTAGGCTCACTGCAGCCTACGTATGTACGCTCTCTGGTCCACTGATGCTCGTGTACTCCTTCAGAAACTAGGGTTTATGAACTTCCAAAAATTTTGTCGTCAATATCTCAGACTTACAGAAACTTTGATGCATCCATGTGATCCTCCAGCCACTCTTTCTATCAGAATAGATCTTCAAGATATGCTCCAGAGATTATTTCATAAGAGACCCTTGCCTCTTATTTATACTCTCCAAGTAGCTTCCTTAGAAGCATCTTCTAGGTCACTTTGTCCACATAGCCACTTTGTCCATATTGTCACTTATGTCCAACTTTTTCCAATTTTCCACTTGTCCATGTATCTAATAGCCACTTGATCACTTAACCCATTTTCCTTATTTTTAGGGTTAACCACTTTCCATAATTAGAAATTTATCCATTGGCTTTATTGTTTAAATAATCTTCCTTGACTTTGTCACTTCACTTTATTATGTAAATAATCCTCCTTCTTTTGCAAGTACTTTGACTCCTTTGACCTTTTGGGGCTTTAAGTCAACATATGAGGGTCCTTCAACTTCGTAAGGCTGTAACTCTCAAACCATGAGGATTTATGTGACATTCCACATACCACAGGAAATGGCATGACAAGCACTATCCATCTAGGATAGTTTCACTGACAAATTCACTAATATTCATCTCATTATTCCACAATCAAGCATGGGTTCCCTAACCATACTTCTAGGATAACTCATCCACAAAGTGTCTTCCCATGAGGGATTTCACCATAAGGGGACCACTTTGGAGTTCATCCATTTGTACTTCCTATCAAGACAATAATGAGTCATCTTTACATTAATCCAACTATGCATCATATATCAATGAAACCACATCGATGCATCATATATCAATGACAACTCTTTGACCTATATTCATCTATGCATGACATCATATGACTGTGATTCCACTTGACATCATTCCATTTAAATCAGGGATAATACATATTACATCAATATGCTATGACAAGACATTGTTCCTTTGACATCAAACCTTTGACATCAATCATCAATCACTCAATCCTTTGACATCAATGACAACATGATCCAATAATCTCCCCCTTTGGCATTGATGGCAATACCAACATTGATGTCAACACCAATTACTGATGGCAACATGTAGACAAGGAATTTCTCTACATCAATAGTCATCTCAATCACATCAATGTGACTATCTCTCCCCCTTTGACATCAATGGAAAAGGGTAGTTCTCTCCTTGGGGTTGTTGCCCCTGCCTGGATGCCTTGATCTTCCTCTGAAAAATCTCTCCCTTTTTGAACAAGGATATCATTTTGATGTAATGTTGCAATCATATTTATTATGCTCCCCCTGTGACCATCGATCCCCCTAGAACTATGCCTATGTGTTCTTTCTCCAAGTATAGAGCTCCTTTTCAAGTATTTATCTTTGCATCTGATAAATTTTTCCTCCTGGAATCATTGGAAGAAGAATGACTCCCCCTATGGGTATGTCTCCCCCTATCTTCTCTACAATAAGAACAATATGCTACCACTACAATATGCTTTCGCTACAAATGCTACTGCTCAACCGGAACATAGATCAACCACTCTTTCTATGAATATCCTTGGACCTATCCATGCATCAAACTCGTTCCATACAATACATCGTGAAGCAAAAGATATGTCAATCAATGAAATGGAGAATCATGAAAAAAACATCAACCAAGTACATATTGTGCCAAATCGTGTGCCAACCATGCACAACACCTATGTACATCAACCATGTACAAAAATACCATACAATATACCATAATATATCATCAATGGAGTGCCAATCATATTGCTTGTAAGTGCTTCAAAAAAGGTACCAAATGTGTACCAAACATGCATCTATGACTCATCAATAATGTACAACATGACCACCTCATCAACTCATCAACTACATGTCCCAATATGTAGTCCATCCATATGCCAAATGCATGCACCAAGATATCCAATAAATATGCTTCCAATAATACATCATAAGATATATCAATGAAACTCAAATATGTACCAGCCATGTACCCCAACAGATCATCTTCAACCTCCATTCACTGCAACAAATACTAAGCATCCAAAAAGTAATAGAAGTGTGCCTCAATAGATCAATGACATTTGTAACTAGTATCATCATGATAAATCTCATAACCAAAGTGCCATTTATTCACTGTCACAACCAGCATTGTTCTTCAATAGAAACATGTCTCAATCCACACTCTAGGGTTAGTACCATGCATCCAAGATAGTCTTTCAATACTCAACCATATGTCACCACCATACATACATCAATCATGTATGCCAATATGTGATCATGAAAACATGCAACAAACAATTTCAGACCCTACAACAAACCATGTCAGACCCTACAACAAAGAGTTATACCATCATACCTTACTGCAACTTTATGCATAGCCTTTTTCCCAAGGATTTACCATAGATACGCGACCTGCTACACAGAAAGCTCGTGTATGTACACGACCTATTCATAGGTCATCTTGTGTATGTACACGACTGTTACCATTGTAACCCGCGTATACATCTGAAGATGACAAACTTGAGCTTCCCTTAAGCCTGCCATTCTACTCTGGTTGTTGAGTCTTCTTTACCCACTTCTGAAGGTGTCCCTACTTCTCAAAACTTGAGCTCTGAACTTCCATCTTTTCAAAAATGTCTTCCTTCTTAACTTCATGCCTTCTTTTAGTCATGCTATATGAAGTCCTCATCAGGGACTTTCTTCTTGTGTTCCAGATCCACTACAGTTGTGGCATCTCACGATGTGACAGTGAGCAGCAATGTGTCCTACTTGATTACATCTCCAACATCTTAAGGTGTTATGAAATCTTTTATTATCTCTCCTTGCATACAATTTGCACTCCAAAGCCTTGTGACCATATTCATTACATGAGTAACAGTGACCATGAAAAACATTTCCATACCTTTGCTTTGGTGTCCATCTTGAAGGTGTCTTGAATTTTCTTTGAGATGTAAAGATGGCTTCTTGATGTCCTCCTTGCTTTGTCCTCTCCTTCCCTTGTGTAGATGGCTAACTTGCAACATTATTTCCATCCTTTGAGAGTGAGGGACTTACCTCATGCTTCTTTGAGGTGCTTGCTTCAACATGTGCATATTCTTTCTTGCATCCAATACCTGATTTATAATTTGGTGATCTTTGACTATCCAAGATCTCATTCAAGATTGTTGAGTTATTCAAGAATTTGTTGGACTTCTCTACTTTCTTTCTAAGATCAACAACTTCAGCTTCCAACTTATGACATGACTCTTCCTTTTCAATTACTTGATTCTTTAATAGTCCCTCTATTCTTTTGGCTTCTTCAACTTGGGTCTTGAGATGGATATTAACTTCAAGACTTTTTCTAATCTCGTCATATACCTTCTTATTTTCTTCTATTTCATTCTTTTTTCTTTTTATCTCTTCTTCTTTTTCTTCTAATAGAGTCTTTTTACTTTATTCTTGTTCCTTGAGCCTTTCCTTTAACTTCAAGATATGCCTTTGATTATTTCTAAGAAAATTTTTAGTGTTATCAAAAATATAGCTATATTCTATGTAGAAATGGTCATAGTTGTATTCATATAGACCCCATTCAACTTTCCTTTTAAGATTTGATAGTTCTTCTTCTACCTTTTCCATGGGATAACCATTATCTAACTCTGCAAATACTATCTCTAGGTTTTCGTCTTCACTTGTAGAGAAACATTTGACATCATCACATTTTGAAATATTGCAATCGAGGGTTTTTGGAGATTCTTTACCTTCATTGATCTTGTCTTCAAGGTCTTCCTTTTTCCCAATATCATCAAATTTAGAATCATTGCAAATAGAAGATTTTGGAGATTTTTTACCTTCATTGTTCTTGATGGAGTTGTCTTCAAGATCTTCCTCCTTGCTTTGGTATGTCTCCTTGATAGAAGTTGAGAGTCCACTAAGAATAGTCTTGAGACCCAATGCATCATTCTTCTTTTCTTGCCTTTGAGCTGAAAACTTTGATTTGTTCTTCAAAGGAACTGATCCACCAATAGTTGCCTTCCAAATACCCGCTCCTATTTCCTTCAAGTGCACTTTCATTTCTATTCTCCATGTAGAAAAAATTTCCTCATAAAGGATTGGAACTTCATCATCCATTTGTGTGTCCATGGATCTCCTCCAAGATTGTTAAGGCTTATAGTGAAGGCTCGCTTGGATACCAATTGTTGGACACATCGACCACACTTAGAGGGGGGGTTGAATGAGTGTGGGGCTCTTTTTCAAAACTTCTCCTTCACAAAACTCCTTAGTTAGAAATCGCAATTTATTTATCACTTATTACTGTCATTTATAACCATTCAAATGTGAACATACATCAACAACATATATCATCAATAAGTCATCATCATAAGCAACACAAAGAACACAAGATGTATTTACAATTTTCATTTTATTACAGACTANTTGAGAGTGAGGGACTTACCTCATGCTTCTTTGAGGTGCTTTCTTCAACATGTGCATCTTCTTTCTTGTCTCCAATACCTGATTTATAATTTGGTGATCTTTGACTATCCAAGATCTCATTCAAGATTGTTGAGTTATTCAAGAATTTGTTGGACTTCTCTACTTTCTTTCTAAGATCAACAACTTCAGCTTCCAACTTATGACATGACTCTTCTTTTTCAATTACTTGATTCTTTAATAGTCCCTCTATTCTTTTGGCTTCTTCAACTTGGGTCTTGAGATGGATATTAACTTCAAGACTTTTTCTAATCTCGTCATCTACCTTCTTATTTTCTTCTATTTCATTCTTTTTTCTTTTTATCTCTTCTTCTTTTTCTTCTAATAGAGTCTTTTTACTTTCTTCTTGTTCCTTGAGCATTTCCTTTAACTTCAAGATATGCCTTTGATTCTTTCTAAGAAAAATTTTAGTGTTATCAGAAAAATAGCTATATTCTATGTAGAAATGGTCATAGTTGTATTCATATAGACCCCATTCAACTTTCCTTTTAAGCTTTGATAGTTATTCTTCTACCTTTTCCATGGGATAACCATTATCTAACTCTACAAATACTATCTCTAGGTTTTCTTCTTCACTTTTAGAGAAATATTCAACATCATCACATTTTGAAATATTGCAATCGGGGGTTTTTGGAGATTCTTTACCTTCATTGATCTTGTATTCAAGGTCTTACTTTTTCCCAATATCATCATATTTAGAATCATTGCAAATAGAAGATTTTGGAGATTTTTTACCTTCATTGTTCTTGATGGAGTTGTCTTCAAGATCTTCCTCCTTGCTTTGGTATGTCTCCTTGATAGAACTTGAGAGTCCACTAAGAATGGTCTTGAGAGCCAATGCATCATTCTTCTTTTCTTGCCTTTGAGATGCAAACTTTGACTTGTTCTTCAAAGGAACTCATCCACCAATAGTTTCATTCCAAATACTCGCTCCTATTTCCTTCAAGTGCACTTTCATTTCTATTCTCCATGTAGAAAAAATTTCCTCATAAAGGATTGGAACTTTATCATCCATTTGTGTGTCCATGGATCTCCTCCAAGATTGTTAAGGATTATAGTGAAGGCTCGCTTGGATACCAATTTTTGGACACACCGACCACACTTAGAGGGGGGGTTGAATGAGTGTGGGGCTCTTTTTCAAAACTTCTCCTTCACAAAACTCCTTAGTTAGAAATCGCCATTTATTTATCACTTATTACTGTCATTTATAACCATTCAAATGTGAACATACGTCAACAACATATATCATCAATAAGTCATCATCACAAGAAACACAAAGAACATAAGATGTATGTGCAATTTTCATTTTATTACAGACTACGATCCTTGGGTTATCAGCAACAACTGAATAGAGTTACAACTCCACAAGAGCACGAGCTCTATACTGCAAGACTCAACTTACACAACTCAGCACCAACTGAGAAGAGGAAGCAATCCTCAACAGATACCAATCTGTCAATAGGTACGTGACCTGTCAGTAGTGCAGCACACATATGTACATTCCCTACCAATAGTACAACTCGCATATGTACACGGCATGTGTGTACTACATCCTGCATATGACTTATGAGTTACTTAGGATTTTCTCTTTATGAAAAAATCAGATCCTCTGCAGCCTTCATCCACATTCACTTATGTCTTTCACTGTCCAATCTTAACCATAATCAATCACAACACATCCATACTCTCCAACAACTTGCTCATGCTCCTCAACCATACAATATGAATGCTACTCAATCATGTATAAGCAACAAGTATACTATGGCAGTCATATCAGTACTGAAACATAAGAGTGTGGCTCACTCCATCCACTAACACAAACCAAATCACAGCATCCATACCAAGAATGCTTCAAGCATTCACCATACAATATGCAAGAGTATCCATCAAGACAACTATGTAACCATACCAAAGTTTCTATGGCAGATCTAAGCCCATAGAATGCATATCTGAAACTTGCTTCAGTCGTTAAGAACTTGGTACCATCTCACACTCAAGTCTTCATGACTTACATCAACAGTACGTGCTTTGTCTTCCTTCAGCCCATGTATGTACGCACTAAGGCTCACTGTATCTCGCGTATGTACGCTCTCTGGTCCACTAATGCTTGCGTACTCCTTCAGAAACTAGGGTTTTTGAACTTCTGAAACTTTATTCATCAAGATCTCAAACTTACAGAAACTTTGATGCATCCATGTGATCCTCCATCCACTCTCTCTCAGAATAGATCTTCAAGATATGCTCCAGAGATTATTTCATAAGAGACCCTTGCCTCTTATTTATACTCTCCAAGTAGCTTCCTTAGAAGCATCTTCTAGGTCACTTTGTCCCTATTGTCACTTCCATCCAAATTTTCCCAATTTGTCACTTGTCCATGTATCTAATAGCCACTTGATCACTTAACCCATTTTACTTATTTTTAGGGTTAACCACTTTCCATAATTATAAAGTTCTCCATTTTCTTTATTATTTAAATAATCTTCCTTGACTTTGTCACTTCACTTTATTATTTAAATAATCCTCCTTCTTTTGCAAGTACTTTGACTTCTTTGACCTTTTGGGGATTTAAGCCAACATATGATGGTCCTTCAACTTCGTAAGGCCATAACTCTCAAACCGTGAGGAGTTATGTGATGTTCCACATACCACCGAAAATGGCACGACAAACACTATCCATCTAGAATAGTTTCACTGACAAATTCACTAATATTCATCTCATTATTCCACAATCAAGCATGGGTTCCCTAACCATACTTCTAGGATAACTCATCCACAAAGCGTCTTCCCGTGAGGGATTTCACCACAAGGGGACCACTTTGGAGTTCATCCATTTGTACTTCATGTCAAGACAATAATGAGTCATCGTTACATCAATCCAACTATGCATCATATATCAATGAAACCACATTGATGCATCATATATCAATGACAACTCTTTGACCTATCTTCATGTATGCATGACATCATATGATTGTGATTCCACTTGACATCATTCCATTTACATCAAGGATAATACATATTACATCAGTATTCTATGATAGGACATTGTTCCTTTGACATCAAACTTTTGACATCAATCAGCAATCAATCAATCACTCAATCCTTTGACATCAACCCTTTGACATCAATCATTTGGCATCAATGAAAACATGATCCTACAATGGGTGTTGTTCAATTCCTAAAACGTCATGGGATGAACAAGTGTGTCACCTTTGTGACACTAAGAAGGTTGAAGATGAAAAGCACTTTCTCTTAGATTGTCTAGCCTATACCCAAATTAGATCTCATTTTCAAAATAGTTGTCACACTACCAAACTTCCTAACCTCTTAACTCAACAAAAGCATGGTGATCTTGGAACGCTTCTCTTAATGTTTTTCGAGCACAGAAACAAAATTCTAAAGAATCACAAGTAATCACTTACCCTCTTAAGCTCTGATAGACCAATTCAGTCTTAGTGGACGTTAATCATCATTATCATCATCATCATCAATATGAGTGTCTATCTTTTATTTCACTAAATATATAACAAGTGATCATTTATAAAGGAATCCAATTTAAAATAATTATGCAATTATGAATTTTACAAAATACAAATCTATAAATATAATGTATACCAATAATATAAATGTATTAATAAAATTTAATTATAAATTATATATAAATGTATTAATAAAATTTAATTATAAATTATATATAATGAATCAATATAAAATAATTATTTTTGAATTCATAAATATAATTCAAATTAATATTATACTTTATTATAGAGTAATATGTGAATCGTTTTAATTTTTTTAAGATTTCTGTTTTAAGAAATTTAGTTTATATATATATATATATATATATATATATATATATATATATATATATATATATATATATATATATATATATATATATATATAA
>JASDQU010100817.1:2848-13315 GCA_032191745.1 Picea mariana | reverse complement strand
AACCATTCAAATGTGAACATACGTCAACAACATATATCATCAATAAGTCATCATCACAAGAAACACAAAGAACATAAGATGTATGTGCAATTTTCATTTTATTACAGACTACGATCCTTGGGTTATCAGCAACAACTGAATAGAGTTACAACTCCACAAGAGCACGAGCTCTATAATGCAAGACTCAACTTACACAACTCAGCACCAACTGAGAAGAGGAAGCAATCCTCAATAGATACCAATCTGTCAATAGGTATGTGACCTGTCAGTAGTGCAGCACACATATGTACATTCCCTACCAGTAGTACAACTCGTGTATGTACACGGCATGTGTGTACTACATCCTGCGTATGACTTATGAGTTACTTAGGATTTTCTCTTTATGAAAAAATCAGATCCTCTGCAGCCTTCATCCACATTCACTTATATATTTCACTGTCCAATCTAAACCATAATCAATCACAACACATCCATACTCTCCAACAACTTGCTCATACTCCTCAACCATACAATATGAATGCTACTCAATCATGTAGAAGCAACAAGTATACTATGGTAGTCATATCAGTATTGAAACATAAGAGTGTGGCTCATTCCATCAACTAACACAAACCAAATCACAACATCCATACCAAGAATGCTTCAATAATTCACCATGCAATATGCAAGAGTATCCATCAAGACAACTATGTAACCATACCAGAGTTTCTATGGCAGATCTAAGCCCATAGAATGCATATCTGAAACTTGCTTTAGTCGTTAAGAACTTGGTACCATCTCACACTCAAGTCTTCATGACTTACATCAATAGTGTGTGCTTTGTCTTCCTTCAGCCAGCGTATGTACGCGATAAGGCTCACTGTAGCCCGCATATGTACGCTCTCTGGTCCACTGATGCTTGCGTACTCCTTCAGAAACTAGGGTTTTCGAACTTCTAAAACTTTCTTCATCAAGATCTCAGACTTACAGAAACTTTGATGCATCCATGTGATCCTCCAGCCACTGTCTCTCAGAATAGATCTTCAAGATATGCTCCAGAGATTATTTCATAAGAGACCCTTGCCTCTTATTTATACTCTCCAAGTAGCTTCCTTAGAAGCATCTTCTAGGTCACTTTGTCCACATAGCCACTTTGTCCATATTGTCACTTCCGTCCAAATTTTCCCAATTTGCCACTTGTTCATGTATCTAATAGCCACTTGATCACTTAACCCATTTTCCTTATTTTTAGGGTTAACCACTTTCCATAATTATAAAGTTCTCCATTTTCTTTATTATTTAAATAATCTTCCTTGACTTTGTCACTTCACTTTATTATTTAAATAATCCTCCTTCTTTTGCAAGTACTTTGACTCCTTTGATCTTTTGGGGATTTAAGCTAACATATGATGGTCCTTCAACTTCGTAGGGCCATAACTCTCAAACCGTGAGGAGTTATGTGATGTTCCACATACCACCGAAAATGGCACGACAAACACTATTCATCTAGAATAGTTTCACTGACAAATTCACTAATATTCATCTCATTATTCCACAATCAAGCATAGGTTGCCTAACCATACTTCTAGGATAACTCATCCACAAAGCGTCTTCTCGTGAGGGATTTCACCAAAAGGGGACCACTTTGGAGTTCATCCATTTGTACTTCCTGTCAAGACAATAATGAGTCATCGTTACATCAATCCAACTATGCATCATATATCAATGAAACCACATTGATGCATCATATATCAATGACAACTCTTTGACCTATCTTCATCTATGCATGACATCATATGATTGTGATTCCACTTGACATCATTCCATTTACATCAAGGATAATACATATTACATCAGTATGCTATGACAGGACATTGTTCCTTTGACATCAAACTTTTGACATCAATCAGCAATCAATCAATCAATCACTCAATTCTTTGACGTCAACCCTTTGACATCAATCATTTGACATCAATGACAACATGATCCTACAATGGGCGTTGTTCAATTCCTAAAACGTCATGGGATGAACGAGTGTGTCACCTTTGTGACACTAAGAAGGTTGAAGATGAAAAGCACTTTCTCTTAGATTGTCTAGCCTATACCCAAATTAGATCTCATTTTCAAAATAGTTGTCACACTACCAAACTTCCTAACCTCTTAACTCAACAAAAGCATGGTGATCTTGGAACGCTTCTCTTAATGTTTTTCGAGCACAGAAACAAAATTCTAAAGAATCACAAGTAATCACTTACCCTCTTAAGCTCTGATAGACCAATTCGATCTTAGTGGATGTTAATCATCATTATCATCATCATCATCAATATGAGTGTCTATATTTTATTTCACTAAATATATAACGAGTGATCATTTATAAAAGAATCCAATTTAAAATAATTATGCAATTATAAATTTTACAAAATATAAATCTATAAATATAATGTATACCAATAATATAAATGTATTAATAAAATTTAATTATAAATTATATATAATGAATTAATATAAAATAATTATTTTTGAATTCATAAATATAATTCAAATTAATATTATACTTTATTATAGAGTAATATGTGAATCGTTTTAATTTTTTTAAGATTTCTGTTTTAAGAAATTTAGTTTTATATATATATATATATATATATATATATATATATATATATATATATATATATATATATATATATATATAAGATTGATTAATTTGAATAATCTTATCTATTTTAATAAGAAAGAAGAAAAATAATTTTATGTATTTTAATAGGAATGAATAAGAAATGTGAAAATGAACACAAATAAAGACTAAAGATTATTAATTTTCTTCTAAACTTCACATAAAGAATAAATAAAACTAAATTAAAAGAAGAAAAACTATGCAATATTTGAATACAATCTAAATTAAAAAGAAATATTTCATAAATTTAAATACAAATGCAAAGGAATTTAGCATATTTCATTTAGAATAAATAATTATAAAATGTTCAAATAATCTCACCTAAAATCGTCCAAAAATATTGATTCATATTTTTTTTTAAATTGAAAAGCAAAATGGGTAACAATAGAATAATTAATCATAAACACATGGTTTAGAGATCTAAATTAGTTATAAAAAATACAATTCAAATATCCAATGTAAACAATAGTTCAATATTAGTGATGCTACTTTTTGTATTCTTTATTTCCATGAATAACAACTATTCTAATAGGCTTTCTCCTAGCAATGTGGTTGGATTGCATATGGCTCAACCAATGTTTTGTTTCCGCATTTACCTATACAATACAAAAACAATATATTAGTATTTAAGCAAGAAATATATAATATTCAAGAATTTAGTTGTGTCAACACTACAAAATTGGAATTAGATCACCTTGAAAAGGATATTCTACAAAAAACTGAATACAATGCATATATATCCATTTTTAAGGTAACATCCAAGCCAAACACCAAATTGGTGTATGAGACCCCCTTGTTTGTGGGACAAGGGACCCCCTCCACCCAACAATTTGACTGGTAATGTCTACGGAGATATACATACCCCCTTGACCCCCTCTGCTAAGCGATTTCACTGGTAAATTCTACGGAGGTATGCATACCCTACCCCCCTCTAGATTTGAACTTGTGACCTCCTAAGAGGAAACACATGTTATTAACCATTAGGCCCACTTAGGTTGTATATATATAACTATGTGTGTGTGTCTGTGAATTTAATAAATTTTAATAAATTAAAAGTACATAAAGGATAACAAGTGTACTTACATCAGCATTAACTATTTATTGTTCTTTTTCTGAATTTTGTTTTTCTTCTTCTACAAAAGTCTATATAATATGCATGTACAAATCATGTGAACACTACAAATATACAAGTCATGACAACACTATAATTTTTAAAAAATAATAAATTTAATATAAGAATGTGGTATAAAATTACTATTTTACTTACTTCATTGAAATTAGTGTTCTCTATAGTTGAAGGTGAACTTTCATTATAACCACTTGACTCATTGAACATTTTTTTTAATTTAAATCCTTCTCGATATATCTTTGTGTCTCTTTGTTTCATTTTATATACATCTAAGTGATGAGAAATTCTCTCTAGGGCCTCAATACTTAACTAAGGTTCATGACTCACATTATATTAAAAAATATATATATGGACAAAGTTAACACAAAAAATTATTTATAAAATTGGATAAAATGAAAGAATAATACGAAACTTTAATATGTGCATACCTCTTTATATATATCTTGTTCTAGTATAATCCTTTTTAAGTTTTTTAGAGTTATTTCCATGCAAACTTCGAGGAGAAATCATCTTAATTCATTGCTCTTTTGAACTGCCTTAAGATCTTTTTTTTTCCAATGGGAATCATGAGCACGTGGTCGACTCTTTTGACATGATGGAATTGGACCAAGATGATGGATTGTTTTTACGATGTTTATTAAATGCATCAATTGTAGTAACTACATATGTATTCTTGCAATTATCAATCATACAATGATGAAGAGAATGTAAGCATGGTCATTTAACTATTTTGAAATTCAACTCTTCCACTTGAGGATCCATAAAAAAATGTTGAGAAAACTTCAAAATGTAAAATAAGAATATTTAATATCATAAAATAGTCTACAGATAAAATAAAAATATTGATAAATTTTACTATCACCTGCAACAAATTTATGATATAATGAACAAAAAAATATTCAATTATAAGTTATGTAACTATTCTCTTATTTTCTTAAATTCATCTCTGTAACTTTTCAACCCTATTTTGATCTCCCGAACCAGCAATGGCAGCCCCCGCTCAAGGAGGAGTCACCCCCTCTTTCTGAAATATAGTGGCTGGCAGCAATCAATCGCCCCAAACCCCTGCCCTCATTCCTGACACCTCAAGTTCGCCCAGCCCAATGGAAAAGGAACAAAAAAAGGAAGCTAAGAAAACTCTGATAAGCTCAGAATCCCTCCCAGCTCAAAACCATCAGAACCCGAAAACCGTCAAGAAAATCCCATTGACTTGTGTTAGCACTGAGAGTCACCCTCAGATTGCAAGAGGATAAGCCCGTCGTCCATCACCCATCAAAGAGGTTTGTAAATGTATATTAATAATAAAAGTTCAAATGGACAAAACTTAGCATAAGAATGTTTTAACACGGAAAATATGGGCTAGTATGCATAAGAAAATGAGGTTTTTATTAACTTCAGTCAGTGGTTTAAGGATAAAAGTGAGTGGATGGAATACTTAGTGAGGAAGGCGGATAGGTCTGCTATAAGCATCAGACCTTCTAGCAGCTAGGTGAAGAAAACTCAGTCACAATAACTTCTTGAACTAAAGTTAAAACACTGAAAAACATTCACAACAACATTATAATCAAACATCCATTATAACAAAACCACAACATCTCATAAGGATCATCCAATAATGAGAATTTTAGAGTAATAAGAAACAAGATGATTAAAAGAGTCTGACTTTTATTAATCAAAATATCTCAAGTCTCATACATAACCAGAGAACAACTCTGCTTAGTCAAATATTACAAAATAGGGAGATCTGCTCCACCATTCGAACCCAACATATCATTCATCTGATGTATTTATAACCAAAACAATAGACAATAGCTTGAGGTTCGAGTTGGCCTTCTTATCCTAGGATTCTCCACAAAAAGCTACTAGTCTAGCATCTATACAAGTGGATCTAACAAACTGCTAAAATCAAGGAGCTTGTTGGCAATAACTCTAACAAGTTATGAATGACATGCTTTGTTTTTGTTTAGGTGCATATTCTCCAGTGATATGTGTCCTCCAAGCCTATGTGTTGAGCTCCATCTGCCACCTATTTATCATTGGTTCCCTCCAAGTCATCAAATCCAAGTATAATCAACGAACTCAAAACTGTTGACTGCAACAACCAGTTCATAGCATCTTTTCATAGTGCACTGGTAGCAGATTCTGTAGCAAACTCCTCTGTAAAACTGTTCTGTAGACAATTTTGTAGCACATTCACTAGCAGATTCCCTAGCAACCTCCTGTAAAATTTCTCTGCAGATTATGTAGCGCTCATTTGCAAAACTGTTATGTAGACTCTGTAGTGCCCATGCCACTCTGTGTCTCGCTAGGTGATTCCATAGTGCCTTCGGTAGCACAACTACAGAATAGTCTGTGTGGATGATTTTGTAGCATCAAGCGCTACGAAATCTCTGTGTTTTTTTTATGCCATGCAACAAATCCTCAAAAACACAAAAAGTCTTAGTAGATGGACTATGAGCCTGTAGATGCCTCCAGTAGGTGAAAATATAATATTTCCTTGAACACTTCAATCTTGCAAAAAATAATCACCATCAATTGCAGGAGAACTTCCCTCTGTCACAACAACATCTCTTTATTTTACAGGGGCACTCCTCTCTACTGCAGGGGCATTTCTTTCTATTGCAGCTTGTGCTAGAACATTTAAGTTCCTCTAGGCTATATCATCCTTAAAGGAATGCAATTTTTCTTTGAGATTTTTGTTTTGGGACTGAATGCTTCTGTTTTTCCTGTACAGAGTCATAAGTTTCCTATGGGGAGGCAAGAATCTTCTTGTTGTAAACCTAGCCAAATCAAGGGTTTCATTATACATATCCATGAGCTCCTTCATCTTCGTCCTCTCAATCAATCTTTCTCCCTTCAAACGGGAAACAAACTTCCTTGCATCCCTGAGTTTTCTGATCAATCTCTTGAAAGTGGTATTATCAAAAGGAGTGTTGATGTTTATGAATTCAATAGGCTTCTCAATGACTTCACCCTTAACTTTGTCTTTCTTCTGAATAAAATCTTTGGTCATGACCTCAATAGGCTTCCCAACAGTGTCAATTTTACCTTTAACTTTCTTTGGGACTAAAGCCTTGGGTATGACTTTTGTTTCAACAACTTCCTTGTGGGTTGATGATCTGGTGAAACACCTTCTAATTCTGGTCTTAGTTGTTACAGCAGGTGAAGGAAAATGCAATTTTCTCCCCTTTTTGGTTGTGGTTTTGGCTGAAGAAGGAACTTCCTCTATTTCAGGTGCAGGCTGAGATGAAAATTCTCTTTGTGGGAAGTGATGTACCTCCCTCTCTTATTCTTCAACTTCCTTAAGAGTTTCTTTGTCTTGGGAAATAGGTTTTCTCTTTCCCTTCTTGCTTGTTTCTGCTTGAGCAACACTACTAGCTGGCAAAGGGATAAGCACCCTAGATTGAGGGGTGGAGGCTATATCTAACTGCAGATTTTCAGAGGCAATGAATTTTTCCCAAGTAAGGTTTATCTTCTTCAATTCCTCCATTACAAGCATCCTGATTAACCCAGAGTGGAAAAGACTAGTGTCCATGGCCTTGGACTTGTCTTGGACCCTATCATCCATCTTTCCCACACTTCTAAATAGATAGAAAGGGACATTCATCAAATCCTTGCCTGTGAAGTGTAGAAAGAGCCTAATGTGATACTGGTAGATCATGTTGAATATGCCCTCACATGTAAAATATCTTTGAATAATTTTTAACATTTTTTCAAAGCCCTCAACCAAGTGGCTCCTAGATACTCCCTTGGAAAAATTGTCTTTCTGATAATCTGGCTTGAGGAAATCCTTAGAAAAGTATGCATTGAGAGTCATGGATTTGAACCACCTCTCACCAGTATTGGGTATCTTAGTGTTTGTTGCAATAGTGGCCTTAGATACCTTCAACTCAAGGGTTCCTACCTTGGTCTTAGTTCCATCAAAGTTTAAAGAAAATTGCCTTGCTACTTCAGGGTGTCCCCTATGCATGTTTTGATAGAAAGATAGCAAACCAACCCTTTGAAAAACCTCCTTGATCATAGGATCAACATCAAATAGATGCATTTTAGAAGGCTCAGTCCTGACCACATTCTCACCCTTGTGATATTTCTTCTGTTGAGGTGTATCCATCGATAGAAGTAGGAGATCAAAAACTGCAATGCTATGAGATGGTAAGAAAACCAAACAGATACAAAAAGTATTTTAAGTTTTGAAAGGTGATCATTATCTGGTCTTTTAGGGATTTCATTCAATTCACCTTTAGACTAATAAGATACTGGTTTGATGACTGAAATTGAGAAAAAAATATCCTTTGAAAAATGATATGCAGGGTGATTGTGCTTGTTCAAGTTTTAGACTGACATCAAGCCACCATACAAGGTCATCCTCGTTCTAAGGAAAAGGCTCTTAAACATTCACTGCAAATGGACTTTGAGATGAGAATATAGGATAACATAGTCGATGAAGAGAGCTAATGTTGGAACTGTGAGCCTAGAAGATGGCACTATTTTTACACAGAAATTGAAAACTCTGGAACAAGGGATCCATAGTGCAGTTTTGGCAACAGTTTTTGTAGTGCAGTATGGGCAACCTGAGCCAAGATGATAAATGGGCATTCAAAGATCTGAAGAAACTTGACTCGATTCCAGTGGAGGGAAATTTCAGTATGAAAATGGCTATGGATTTTGTGGCAGCAAAGGTAAAAAGGTTGGTAGGTGGGAGAAATTGTATTTTGCAGTGCCAAGTGCTACCCAAAGATAAGATATAAAAAAACCTTAATGATATCCAATAGAGATTGAATGGCTCACGAAGTAAATGGACGTTGTAGCTTGATAATGGTTGGTCTGCAGCAAGCTAGGATTCTTTTACAACCACCTCTATCTCCAATACACCTCGGATAGTTAATTATGTAGCATAATCCATAGCTCTGTCTGAACTAGTAGTTTTAGCAGCGCTGAGCTAGTAGTAGGATTTCAAATTTGGGAAACAATTAGAAATTCATAAATGACCAAATCACGATATTCCTTTTGAAGACAAGGGTGTTGAAAACAATAAAAGACATGACATCAGCTTCATAATGGCAAATGATGGTAAAGATGGACACTGTACAAAGATGCGCTACGAAAATTCCTAGTGAGTTGGAAGCGTCCTTGACAAGGTTTGATTTGACTCCCTAACGGGAAAAGGGACAGAGTGGAGAGGATCAAACATATAAATGGATGGAGTGACTTGTCAGGTTTGTAGAATCATGGGGTTAATAGTGCTAGTTGTCTAGTCAAGTGATGAGTCAAGGATATAAACCACAAAATTAACCTAGGGTATAAACCATAGGTGTGGGTCAAAAAAGTGAACCAAGTCACAAACCTTAATTGTTTAAACCAACCTAAGAAAATCATAAATAGAAAATTAAAACAAACTTAAAGATTAATGGGTAAAATTTAAAACCTAAGGAGAAAATTGACCCATGACAACTTCATGTGATAACATTGGCTCCACAGGGGATGGCATGCTCCATGTGAGCTGCCAAGAACAAGCAGTTTCAGTGTCTTATCCTAGGGCTATGGGGTCATTTATTCAAACAAAATTAAAAAAGAAAAAGTGATGTTTACAATGAATGGAAATCCACTCATGGCTTAAGAAAAATACTTCTTCATAAAGTGCCCATTCACAGGGCCACCAAAAACTTCAGAATCCTCCAAGTTCTGTAATTTATAAGTGTTATTTGAAAATACCTCAGAAACCTTGAAAGGACCAATCCACAAGGATTCGAATTTACCATGTTTTCCTTTGACTTGCTTGGGTGAATCCCACTTGAGCACTAGATCTCCCATATGGAAATCTTATTTTCTCACCTTCTTGTCAAAGGCTTGCTTGATCTTTTGTTGATGGTTCTATGTTTTTTCAAGTAGTTTCTCCCTAGTCTATTGTACTTCTACTAGTTGTTGTATCCTCCTAACCATATCATTAGGTTCTCCTTGGTAGTCCTGGAGGAACTTTTCCACATGCAAGGCAAGATGAGTAGGAAATATAGCTTCAACCCCATATACAATCTAAAAAGGGGAAACACCAAGTGACCTCTTTTTTGTAACTCTATCATCCCGTAAGGCAAATTTCAGCCTTGAGTCCCATGCTTTCTTGTTGTCTTCTAACAATTTCTTGACGATCTTTATGAGGCTCTTGTTAAATGACTCTTCCAAACCATTTCCTTGGGGTTAATAAGGAGTAGAATGGACTAATGTAATCCCATATTGTTCACAAAACTTGATCAATGGTTCAGATATAAAAGAGGCAGCATTGTCAGTAACAATTTTGGTTGGACAACCAAATCTTGACATGATATCCTCAAGAAAACTAATGATTACCTTGTGGGAGGCATGTTGGATCATGTTGTCATTGATGCCAATGGTTTGTCATTGATACCAATGGTTTGATTATTTGGGAGATTGTTGGATCATATGTCATTGATTTAAATGGTTTGGTTTGATTGATGTCATTGATTGATGTCAAGTAATTGATTGATATGATGCCCTTGATGAGGATGATATATGTCCAAGTGGAAACCAATTGATAAAGATGGATCGTTGATATGATTCCTTTGATGAGAATGATATATGTCCAAGTGGAAACCAATTGATAAATATGGATCATTGATATGATGCATTGATGAAGATGGATCAATGAGTTGTCATTGATACATGATGCATA
>JASDQU010100816.1:180138-196094 GCA_032191745.1 Picea mariana | reverse complement strand
AAACATTTCAATGGAAGCTTACCTATATATTTACCTATTCCCTTTTTCAACTTTCTTACGAAGTTTTCCGTTTCTTCATTGTCTTCTGAATCATCATTGTAGCTACATTATGACTTTGGATTTTTCTTGCGAACTAACTTTGATTGTTGTTTGTTACTTTTCTTTGTCTTCTTATATGCTTTGAATGCATCTTCCTTTGTAACCGGGTTGTCTTGTTCTGTCCTCATCTCATAAGCTGTGAGTATCCAATGTAGTTCATCCATGGTCATTGTATCTAGACCCACTCTTTCTAGGGATGAGATCTTTGAGTCAAATCTCATTGGTAGAGATCTTAATACATTTTTAACAACGACCAGTTCCTTTATCTCATCTCCCAAGCCTTTGATGTCATTTACTACCTTATTGATGTGTAGAAAGTAGGTTGCTATGTTTTCATCTTCATTCATCTTTAACTGTTAAAACTTTTCTTTGAATATTTGAAGTTTTGCTTCCTTAACTTTTTCATCTCCTTCATATATAGTCTTTAGTTTGTGCCACATATCTTTGGTGTATTCACGATGCATGATTTTAGTAAATATTGATTCATCTACACCATTCTAAATAGTATTATTGGCTCATGAATTATTTTCTGCAATTTTCTTTCCATCCTTGTCTATTGGAGGAGTAGCTGGTGCTTTGTATCCATCCACTACAAATTTCCAAACATCGAATCCCTGTGCTTGTATGTATGTTTGTATTTTATTTCTCCAGAGTGCATATTTCTCACCATTAAACTATGGTATCCCAACTCTAGCGTGATCCATGATCTCCTTCCAGTGGTTAAACTATTTCTTTAAGGACCTTCTCTGATACCAATTGTTGGATTACTGACAGGGGGGGTGAATCAATAATGAGAAATTTATACCACTTATTAATTCTTTTAAGCACAATTTGTATTCCTTTAAATTATTTAACAATGTTCATCAATTCATCATTAATATGTTATTTCATCATATAAGATTAACATTCATTAGTGAATAATAAACAATAATAGACACGTCCACGTAATGCACAATACACAAATATTTTACGTGGAAACCCAATGTAGGAGAAAACAACATAATTATTTTCTTTTATTTTTTTAAGAATTAGATTCAAGGAAGCACCAAATTTTAATTCTCCAGCTCCAACTGGAAGGAGGATCCAAGCCTCTGTGTTCTCTAGCTCCAAATAGAAGGTGGATACAACCACCCAATTCTATGGCTCCAACCAGAAGGAGGCTCGAACCCCCTAATTCTCAGGCTCCAACCTGAAGGAAACTCCAACTCTCTGGTTCTCCGGCTCCAACCACATATATTTTCCCCGTCCTACCATCCTAAAATATAAGTGCAAAATAGCTTATAAAACCATTTCCACACTGTCACTGTGAGATATACCACTGTAAACCTAAACCAATCTGTTCCAACAAATTGTAACCAACCTGTACCAGTAACATGTGATCAACCTGTACCCGTAATTATCGTGTACCAACAAAAACCAATAGGTACGTTACTTGTATATGATGTATCTTGCGTATGTACATGACCTATCTATACCACAATCTACATATGTACGTGGCCTTTCTATACTGTATCTTGTGTACACCTTCAAAAATCTAGAGTTTTCACCTTTCTGAAACTCATACTCTTTGTTGCCTCTTTCACATCAACCTGTAACCTATCAATGTGTTAAATATGCATGTGTTCCCTATGCATACATCATCATACATATCCCTTAACCAAGTGCATCTATGTCTCTCTAGTCATGTGCCATACATTTGTATACAATCATGATCAAGTGTAATAATCCTCACATGGACTAGACATCAAACCCTCACTAATATGCAGCCTCAAATTACACCAACAACTTCAGCAACACAACAAAATCAAAACCCTCAATGATGTACCAAGAAATACAATATATGCTTCAACATTCAACCCAACAAGATGTAAAAATATTGAATACCAAACATACGAGTGTTGTATTTATGTAGATCTAGCTCATACAATAAGTGTCATACAACCAACAACCTCTCTAGGGAAAATCCTCAAAATCCCATAACCATATCTCATGGAAACAACAATATCCAACTACACATAAGAATGACATACCTTTTGAACCTATAGATAGATCTATTGTACATGATCATTGTAGACCTTCCTGGGATATTGCTTTCAGTCTCTCAGAACCTGACACCCTCAACAACTCAAGATTTCACGGATTTTCCAATTGTACACGACCTCCTCTTCTTCAGCCCGCGTATGTAAGATCCCTCAATCACTACCATCCAACGTATGTACGTGACATATTCCACTACAACCCATGTACACCTAAAAAACTAGGTTTTTTTAGTATTTATTCAACTCCAAAACTTCCGTCGTCAACCCTCCTTTAATACCTCAGACTTGCGTAACTTGATGTATCAATGTGTACCTGCAATAGACCTTTGACAAATTAGATATTCAATGATATTCAATAGGTAGGGTAGGTGATAATGGGAGTTCCTTTCTCTCTTATTTATACTCTCCAAGTGGCTTCCTTAAGGGGTTATCTTCTAAATAACTTTACCCAACTTCCTTCTTTTAGGGATAACCCACTTCTAACCACTTTGTCCACTTACAACCACTTTATCCACAAATAGTAATCTCTCCACTTCTATTTTCAACTAATTTATTTTTAATTATTTTCTTTTTACAACAACTTAACTCATGATTAAATCTTAGTTACAACCACTTTGACTAGTAAACTTCTTCTAGGAGATTCTAGAATAAATTGACTTCTTTGACTTTCTAGGGGCTTCCAGATAAATCATGAGGGTTATCCAACTTCACAAAGCCATAACTCTCTAACCGTGAGGAGTTATGTGACGTTCCACATACCACCAGAAATGGAATGACATGTACTATCCATCTAGAATAGTCTTACCTACATATTCATTGATATTAATGTATTTATACCTCAAAAAAACATGGCTCCCTTTACCCATACCTTTGTTCTACCAATATTCACTACTGGACTTCTCCAAGGGTTGACATAAATATCTAAGGGTTAAAAACAATCTATGATATCACTCTCTAAGGGTTGAAATCAATGAAAACCAACAATCCAAACCAATTGTCCATCAACCTAAGACAAATTTCCAACATAGAACATATCTTCCCAAAATGTACTACCTTACCCATGCATTGACACCATTTAAAATGAATGGATATTCAATAACTCATCCAATAAATACTTCACTCTTGTGCCCTAATTCCATTAAACACTCTGATTAGCATAAGTGTATTTATTGTAGTAGATTCCCAAGACTTTATGGTTACACTTAGACCCATACCTTAACATTCTTCAGTTTGGGCCTATGATCATATTGTAATATATTCTTGACATAACATTATGTCATCAAGTTCCTCTACTCATTCTTGATACCAGTTCCAAACACTTTCATATTTTATAAAACCATCCTTCCATATTCCCATGCTTTTCATCTCCATATGAACCTATGGTACATGCATTATCATGTATTGTATATGGATTTCCCTCCCAACATCCGCATATGATGTGCATAATTGTCATCTAGAATTATTTTCCCAAACAAGAATTTCATTAGGGTATTCCATGTTGCTTATTGAACCGAATATCTGATCCAAAAACTTCTTAAATAAACCAACTGTAGAATGAAGAACTGTTTATGTCCTTCTCTCTTCTATCTGTAGAAATCTATAGAAATATTTAGAAATATCTATCATGTTCTCTATTTTAATTGCTACCATAATATATGAAAACATGCACACAACAATATTTGCTAGCTAAAACCGCAATATACAATTATGGTACCATATGCACAATTTTTCCCCTTTATGGTCATCATAAAACTTCTTTTTGAGTTCCTTTAAATTATGTTTCTAATATCACAATTTTGGGTGATCACATGGAATCCTCTATCCAATAACTTTCCCATGACTTCTTTCTTTCTCAATTCAGAGTTTTGAGAAAACATTTATAGGCATTTGATTATTACCCAAAAACGCCTTCAATCAGATGCAATTTTTAACAGTGATTATGTCTCCTTGCACCTGCTCCTTCGAAAATTTGATAGGATCTCAATTGGATTCCTTCATGACCATAATTTTGACAACCTGGCCAATTTTCAACTTCATCCAAGCTCCAAGTTGCTAGTTATAGCCTGTTGAAGTATAAGGCTAAATAATATTTTTGGCCCTAAATGCTACAGGTACCTTTTATGTCCTCTTGTGCATTTTTTTGTGCCCATATTTCTATTTTTACTCCATATCTATCTTATTTGGCTCAATATATTTCCATACACTATTCATGTTCCTCAATATGATTCTGAAGCGGGGAGTTATGGCCCTTGAAATTTAACCGGGTCTCCAAATTTGCCCAACATTGTTTGGCCTATAACTTACTCATAATAGCTCTGTTTGATGAACGATTTACACCGTTAGAAATATATATATATATATATATATATATATATATATATATATATGAGATCTATGATTTTAGATGTAGAAAATTTATTTCCTAGAATTACATGTAGTTTTGTACGATTTGGACTACTTGAAAACTTCAATTAGGCCTCTGAAATTGACTTGGAAGTCAAATACCTAGAAATCACTGTTATTTTTCTAGTAATTTTTACTCTTTTATGTAAACTTTGGCTGACATGGCATCTGATTCCACCTGGCACCTTGGGGTGGTTCGATGTTAACTCCCTAGCCACATGTTCCTTCCCTGTTGGCCTTTGTCTTCTTCTTTCATCTCTCTTCCTTACCTCCACGATGCATGCACTATATATCTCATGCCCCACCAGTCCTTGGATGCCATGCAACACCTTTGTATTGGATCATGGGAATGGGAGGGACCCATACCAAACCAATTTACCTCTATTCATGAAGTTTCCCATTATATTGATCCAATGGTCATGGTGCAGAGGGTGTCAACGGTGATCAATGACGCTTGTTGCATTGTGGGCCCCTCGACCTACTGATCGTTAACCAAGGGGGGACGGGTCGAAAAAATTAACCCTGGTTAATACCCAGGTGATGTGTCATGCATTGTGGCCCCCTGGCCTATGGTTAAAATAACCACACTGGAACCCCCCAAAATCAACATGGGTTTGACGCATGTCCTAGGCTCGGGATTTTGTTAGGTAGGAAAGCAACGCCTTCATGGTGCCAGTTCTCATGCCACCTCACACTTTCAAATACGTCCATGTACCTACCACCATGGCCTTACCACTTTGGTAGTACACATCACATATGCACCATGTCATCTGACATGTGGCCTCTACGTCACTATGACATCAACGTACAAACAACAATTCCTAATTCTTTCCAATTTTTCCTAGTTTCAAAATTTTCCAAATATGCTTAAATTCACCATTATTTCTGTGACCACCATTAGAACTCTATAATTAAGCTCAATACAACTAATTTTGACCTTTTTTACATGGATTCGACCCCTATACCTGTAATTTGAATCGTCCACGTCAAATCTCCACGAATTACACTACATAATTTGGGGCTTTTGTCCAATCCCGCCCAATTTCACCATGATCACTCTCAAAACATGAAAAGTCATCCAATTGCAGGCTCAAAATTTCCCAATTTCGGATTTAAATTCTTGGGATTGATTATTTCAAAATAACCATGAAAATTCCCCAATTTCACTGTAATAATTTCGACAAACAAGTTGCAGACATCCCCTTCCAACATTATGTCAAACAATTTTCCTACGTAATTTACAAATTCCAATTTCACACTCTATTATTTGGCCCATGCAGGCTCAGTGTTGAAAATTGGAGCTCTGATACCACTTTGTACCATCCCCAGCTCCCTGTTGGGAAATGCCACATCAAAATTACGAATTCTGATGCCAATTTGATTTATTGATATGCTCTACATATGAATAGAGTTATGAAGAATAATAACAATATACAATAATAATTCATAAACACAATTATAACAAATATTCCATAACAGTAAATCATAATTACACACATGGTAATTAAAATGAGAACATGAAAGACACTTATCTTATGAATAATAACACCAATTACATGCAGACCTTCCACGTTCCTCCCAACCATAAACCACACTCCTCATAACTCTCAGTAGCGTGTCACCCCCGAGCTTGGGATAAAACTCCACCAGGGAAAAATAAATCCTAATTCAGTCTAAGGTCTCTCAGACATAAACAAATATCAGACTCAGGTGCCAACTGTAGCAAACAACCTACAATCTCTCATTCCCCACATGCCTGTCCCACCCCAGGAAGTGTGCCCCTTCACTACTCAACAATCCTTCAACTGCCCCAATTCCCTTCCAAGACTTCAACAATAAGTTGGAGAGGGAGTCTCTGAGCCCTGTAGTTATAGCTTGGAACCTTGGGAATTAATTCCCAGCATTTATCTCACCTGGAGAGAATGCTCACGGGCCTGACAACTTGCCTCTTCCATAACACACCGGCTTGAAAACCCACCTCTTCAATAACATACGAGCTTGACAACCTACCTCTTCAGGTCACTGGACATAAACAACTCCCATGTATAGGTATGGCTACAGAGTTCCACTCCCTCGATGCGGATGATGAACGGTGGAATAATGATCAAGGAATGATATGAAATGAACTACGTCTCCTCAAAATTATATGCATGTTCCCAACTTGACACTTTTCATGTTGGGAACTACATGGGCCCACACATGGATTCCCTCAAAAGGTGATATGTTTCCCTTAGAGACTTAGGATAAAATGAAGTATCCCATAGTTTATACTTTAAACTTTAGGAATATTAATAAAAATCCCTTTTTGGCTTAAGGCCCTTTAGCTTAGCCCATTCTTCTAGACTCTTAGCCCCCCTTTCCCATTCTAGTGGAGTTTATCCCCCCATACTCTTTTATATGGTTAGTATGCAAATGTTTTTTCATTAAAATATGAGTGTTATTACATTTTACAAAGTTAGGCCCACTAGCCTTTTAACATCCAGGCTCTCCAGCCTAATAACCATACAAGCACTGTAGCCTCAAAATACATATATACAACGGCACGCTGGCTCAAAATGTCCTAGCTCACTAGCCGATATGTGCATTTACATTTACAATTACAATTTGGGTTCAACCAAGGGGTATTACATTATGTTTCCTGAAAAAGCATTTGTTGCAGGATCTCTAGAAATAGGGTTTTCCTCAATGAGGCATAGTGCAAATTCTGCACAATAAGTCGATTTCAAAGAAAATTTTGTCGGGATATTGTGGGTATCGTGGTTGCGTGGGACTTGGCCAAATAGACATGCGAGAGCTTATAAAAATTTGTTTTGCTTCTCGATTTTGATTTTATGCCCTAGACCAAATTGCCAACATGTCAATGAATGGCTTGAGGAGGTGAGTTGCAACTCATGATAAAACTCAAACCGGGACTCCGATAGATAAACTGTCAGTTGCATTGGATCTAGGGCATCGTGTTTCATCTAGTGGTTCCCCTCCACTATTATTTTTTTCCCCAAAAATTCATTTGTTTTAGGAGCTCCGGGACTAGGGTTTTTCTCAATGAGCCATAATGCAAATCCTGAACAAGTGCTCGATTTTCAAGAACACTGTGTCAGGAGATTGTGGGTAGTGCGGCCATGTGTGACTTAGCCAAATAAATGTGTGATAGCTTATATAACTTCTTTATGCTACTCGGTGTGGATTTTATGCCCGCATAAAAAATATCCAACATGTCCCCGAATAGCTTGAGGAGGTGAGTTGCAAATCACGATAAAAATCAAACTGAGAATCGAATGGATGAACCGTTGGTTGCATTGGATCTAGGGCACCATGTTTCAGCTAGTGGGCCCCCTCCACTATCATTCCATTTCTTGAAAAAGAATTTGTTGCAAGATATCTGGGACTAGGGTTTTCTCAATGAGGCATAGTGAAAATTCTAAACAAGAGGTCGGTTTTCAAGAACATTGTGTTAGGATATTGTAGGTAGCGTGGTCACGTGGGCCTTGGAAAAAAAGACACGTGGGAGCTTACAAAGCTCTCTTATTCTTCTCACTTTGCATATTATGCCCCTAGACCAAATTGCCAACATGTCCTTGAATGGCTTGAGGAGGCGAATTGTAACTTGCGATAAAACTCCAATCGGGACTCAGATGGACAAACCGTCGGTTTCATTAGATCTAGGGAACCAGGTTTAAGCTAGTGGGGCCCCTCCATTGTCATTCCATTCCCTAGAAAATCATTTGTTGAAGGATATTCAAGACTATGGCTTCGCTCAGTTTTTATTACATATGTGTGACAATTTTACACCTTCTAAGGCATGGCATGGAAAGGAAAGGATTTCCATGGCTTGGAAAGGAAAGGAAAGGAAAGTCATGGAAAGGAAAGGAAAGGAAAGGAAAGGAAAGGCAAGGAAAGGAATGGCATGGAAAGGAAAGGCAAGTAAAGGCATGGCATGGAAAGGGAAGACATGGCAAGGCATGGCATGACAAGGCAAGGCAAGTAAAGGCATGGCATGGAAAGGGAAGACATGGCAAGGCATGGCATGACAAGGCAAGTCAAGGCATGGAATGGCATGGCATGACAAGTGAAGGCAAGAAAAGGCATGGCATGACATGGAAAAGCATTTCATGGAATGGCATGTAAATTCAAGAAAAGGCGTGGTAAGGCAAGGCATGTCAAGGAAAGGCACGGTAAGGCATGGCATGACATGGCATGGAAAGGCATGGCATGACATAGAAAGGAAAGTCAATGCAAGGCATAGAATGGAAAGGATAGGCATGGAAAGGAATGACATGGTAAGGAATGGAATGGAATGGAAAGGAAAGGCAATGGAAGGCATATAATGGCATGGCATGGAAAGGAAATGCATGACATGGAAAGGCATGGCATGGCATTGAATGACAAGGTAAGGCATGGAAAGGAATGACATGGAAAGGAAATCAATTCCATGGAAAGGAAAGACAAGGCAAGGCATGGCATGGAAAGTGAAGGAAATGTAAGGCATGGCATGGAAAGGAAAGGCATGTCATGGCATGGCAAGGAAAGGCATGGAAAGGCATGCCACGACATGACATGACATGCCATGTAAAGGCAAGGCATGGAATAACAAGGCAAGGCAAGGCAAGGCATGGCAAGGAAAGGCAAGGCATGGCATGGCAAGTCAAGGTATGGAAAGATGTTGATGGCCAAAATTGACCACATTCAACAGTGTGGAAATCACCCAGTGAGGGTCCTAATTAGACCCTTTTCTGTTTGGTATGGTGATCCCAACTGGTTTTAATAGGTCCAATTACCCTTACCTAAACTAAATTAAACTAAATATAACTCTAATATATACTACCTTAAACTAACTGAAACAAGGGCTTAACAAAGCCACATTAATATTTTCTCCAGCATATGGAGACTTTCAAGTATGTATTACTAAATTAATATATAACTAATAATGCAAAAAGCAAATGAAAAAAAAATATATTCTAATTTGGAACATAGAAAATAGTTCCTAAATACCAAGTGCAATGGTTTAAAAATGATGAGGATTAAGCATGAAATTTAAAGATAATCTCAAATAACAGGAGTAGTCCTAATAATTTATATTGTTTATCTTCTTTCATGTTTTGTTCAAAGAATTAGTATAACTTGGAAATGATAAAAGATAAATCACTATAGTAAGGAAGTAGTTATCATACATTAATGATTGTTAAATCAATTTATAATGATAATATTTTGAGTAAAACAGTACTCATAAATTGATTAAAATGCATAAACAAATCAAGATATGATGATAGATCTAAGAAATTATAAGATCGGATAGTTGATCAGATAAATAGAAAGTTGCATAAAGAACAATAGTTCCACCATATGGAATCACTGGTATAAATCTTCCAAAAAGAAACAAAAGAATAAGATTATATTCATACAAATAATAGTATCTGAAATGAAATACAATCAAGAAACCTCTGTATCTCCTGAAGTAATTCTGCAACAGTCTCTCCAAGACATCAAGCTCTATTGACAGAGAGAAAATCCATAATAGTATGAAATATGCTTCTACATAAGAGATTTAAATATAAGAAAGAGAATCCCTAATATTCAAATATGAATATTAAGACAATTTCTACAAAACAAAATTCCCTTTACAATAGTGTGAAGAGTACCCCTCTTGAAGAAAATTGAAATCCCCTTGGTGGCTCTCAAGATCTGATATTTATACATGATTTATGAGAAACTTTCTTTTGAAAAATAAGGAATATCTCTCAAAGTATTTATTTTTTGAGGGAACGATCCTTAAGAGAAGTAAATCGGCTCATTATGAAAATGGTTTTTCATCTGTTTTACGAGATTCATGATCATTTTCTCATAAATGAAGATCGAAGTTCACCTCTTCGAGATTGGCTGCAACAACAAATTTGGGAAATTCTCTCTCAATCTGATAAGGATTCCTCCCAAAATATTCACCTTGTAAGAAAGTCACCCACATGGAAGGTAAAACGACATGTTCTGCAAGTGATTTTTCGGTTGTTTTGATATATTCCTAATTGTTTGCTCGAAATTGAAGCTGGAAGTTCACCTCCTGTGAATTAACAAGAATTCTCATTTTTTTCTTGCCTAAGTACTTCGACCTGTGGAGATAAGGAATTCCAAATGAATGGATTATTTTAGCATATTTGGAAACTAAAGTTCAGTTTCATCTCTATAATGGACACTTTTAACAAAAAATAAATTAATTAATAACTAATATTTATTAAAAAAATAGATACAAAATCTTCAAGTCTTAGTTAAGAAAAATCAATTAATAGAATCAAATCAAATTCATATCACGCCTTCTAAATAAGCATAACGTCATACCAAACTTGACATTATATTTTGGGATTTGGGTATATTTTGCAAATTTTAGGAAATTAACTCCATAAGATTTAATAATCACTCAATTGTTGGTAAATTTAAATAAACCCATTGAAATCACAACATTGACTCATAATGAAAATCTAATCTTTTAAGGTAAGTCTTAGATGATATGACTACAAAATTTGTACGTCCAAGAGAAAGAATGGACATGGGATATATTAAAAATAAAGATTCCATTTTACTCAAAATAAAGTTCAAACACCTAAGATTGTATAATAAAAACCTTGATGATAATTTTGATTATGAATAAGACTAGATTCCATGTAGCCAAATCATATTTTAGAATAATTTGTTAATTATTAAATGATGTAAAGATATTCCTTATAATCATGTTTCGAATCAATGTGAATGTAAGGAATTCACATTAAAACTACTTTCAATAATTTACCAAGTTGTTGTGATATAGTAATGTCTAGTAGAAACCAATCCATTTCATAAGAAAACCGATAATATAAGAAAAACTCTAACAAAGATAAAAGAAAAATTCACATAAAAATCAAAAGGGACCCTAATTTTCAATCAACCATAGAAGAAAATAAAGGGGTTGTTGTTTTCCACAACACAAGGCAAGGAAATGCATGGCATGGAAAGGAAAGGCATGGAAATACATGGCATGGCATGGAAATTCAATTCATGCCATGCTAGTGAGGCAACTCCGTTGTTATTCTATTCCCCGAAAAAATTTTTGTTGCAGGATCTCCAGGACTAGGGTTTTGCTCAATGAGCCATAGTGAAAATTATGAACAACAGCTCGATTTTCAAGACCACTATGTTGGGATATTGTGGGTAATGTGGTCATGTGGGACTTATCCAAAAAAATGTGTGGGAGCTTACTTAACTTCGTTATGCTACTCGGTTTGGACTTTATGCCCCCATACCAAATTTCCAACATGTCCCTGAATGGATTGAGGAGGCGAGTTACAAGTCATGATACAAATCAAACTCTGACTCAGGTGGATGAACCTTTGGTTGCATTAGATCCAAGGAACTGGGTTTCATCTAGTGGGGCCCCTCCACTATCATTCCATTTCCCGAAAAAGAATTTGTTGCAAGATCTCCAGGACTAGGGTTTTACTCCATGAGGCATAGTGAAAATTCTAAACAAGAGGTCGATTTTCAAGAACATTGTGTTGGGATATTGTAGGTAGTGTGGCTGCATGGGCCTTGGCCAAAAAAATATGTGGGAGCTTATAGAACTTCATTATGCTACTCGGTTTGGATTTTATGCCTCAAGACCAAATTGTTAGCATGTCCCTAAATGGATTGACGAGGCGAATTGCAACTCGCGATAAAACTCAAATCGAGACTTGGATGGACAAACTGTCGTTGGTTTCATTAGATCCAAGGAATTTGGTTTCATCTAGTGGGCCCCCTCCATTGTCATTTTATTCCCTAAGAAAATGTTTGTTGTAGGATCTTCGGGACTAGGGTTTTTCTCAGTGCTTATTACATATGTTTAAAAATTTAACACCTTGTAAGGAATGGAATGGAAAGGAAAGGCATGGTATGGAAAGGAAAGTAAAGGAAAGGCATGGCAAGGCATGGCATGGAAAGTCATGGTATGGAAAGGAAAGGCATGCCATCGAAAAGCACGGCATGGCATGGCATGATAAGTGAAGGAAACACAAGGCATGGCATGGTAAGGAAAGGAATTGCATGGAAAGTCATGTAAAGGCATGATAAGGCAAGGCATGTTGAGGCAAGGAAAGGTAAGGTAAGTCATGGCATGGCATGATAAGTGAATACAACACAAGGCATGGCATGGTAAGGAAAGGAATGGCATGGAAATTCAAGTAAAGGCATGATAAGGCAAGGTATGTCGAGGCAAGGAAAGGTAAGGTAAGTCATGGCATGGCATGTCATGACATGGCATAGAAAGGAAAGAAAATTCAAGGAATGGAATGGAAAAGAAAGACATGGAAAGACATGACATGGTAAGGAATGGAATGGCATGGCATGGCAAGGGAAGTAAATGGAAGGCATGCAATGGAAAGGAAAGGTATGGCATGGAAAGGCATGATATGGCATGGTAAGGCAAGGAAATGCAAGGCATGGCATGGAAATACAAGGCATGGCATGGCATGGTGTGGAATGGCATGGCATGGAAAGGCATGGCATGGCATGGTGTGGAATGGCATGGCATGGCAAGGAAATGAATGGAAAGGGATGGCATGGCAAGGAAAGGAATGCCATGGAAAGGAAAGACAAGGCATGGAATGGCATGACCTGGCATGGAAAGTGAAGGAAAGTCAAGGCATGGCATGGAAAGGAAAAGCATTGCATAGAATGGAAAGGAAAGGAATGGAAATACATGCCATGGAATGACATGGAATGGAAAGGCAAGGCATGACAAGGAATGACATGGAAATGAAAGGAAACGCAAGGCATGGCAAGGAAACTAAAGGAATGGCATGGAAAGGCAAGAAAATGCATGGAATGGAAAGGAAAGGCATGGTAAGGCATAACATGGCATGGAAAGGAAATGCATGCCATGACATATAAAGGTAAGGCAAGGAAAGGCATGGCATGGCAAGAAAAGGCATGGCAAGGAAATGAAATGAATGGCAAGGCAAGGAAATGCATGGCATTGTTGGACAATTGGTTTGGACAGTTGGTTTTCATTGATGTCAACCCTTGGAGAGTTATCTTGGAGATTGATGCCAACCCTTGGAGAGGTCCAGAGATGTTGGATAGTTGATTGACATTTGAATGATCGAGATTGATTGTAAGTTAGTTGGGTGCATTTGAAGAAGCCTACATGTAGCCCCAAAGGTTTGGTTATGGGATTCAAAGTTTGTTGAGGAATATAGACATGAAGGATAGTGCAATTTTAGGTAATACTATCATAGATGGATAGTACATGTCGTGTCATTTCTGGTAATATGTGGAATGCCACGTGGTTCCTCACAGTTAAAGATGCATGGCCTTGTAAAGTTGGAATCTCCAGAAAGTGGTAAAAAATTCCCTAGTTGGTTACAACTATTGGTGAAAGGGTAAAGTGGTTGTAACAAGAAACCCCTAAAATAAGGAAAGAGGTTACCTAGCATTAGTATAAATACACCTCAAAGAGTCGCTCATTTGTACATACACATTTACATTGAATATCTATCTTATGAATGGTATATTCTATATTTTGGAAAATCTATTAGTGAATATGAGGTTGAAAGTGACGACATTTTTCTAAAGTTGCGAAGGTATGAAGTAGTGAAAGTTTCAGAGTTGCAGAAAAATGGTAACACTAGTTTTCTGAGGTTCTATGCGGGATGATTAAGGACAAGTCACGTACATATGCAAGCTATAGTAGGAAAGGTCATGTACATCCATGAGCTGCAGGAGGACATGTCATGTACATCTATAGGCTATAGGAGTACAAGTCGTGGATATGAGGCAAAGCTTTGAAGAAGAATGGTTATTTGAGTTGCAACAAGATTTGATGGTACAACACAGCTGCTACTGGATCTGAGATGGTATGCTTCAGGTTTTCACAAGTAAGCGTATGTATTTTATGTATTTATTTGAGGCTTGTATCCTGGATGGTATGGCACATGCTTAAGGCATGTATTGGAGGCGCTTGATGGTACATGATTGCATATGGTTGAGGTGACATTGTTACATCCTTGAGATATACTCTTGGTACTTGGTATATGGTTGTTCTGGTTCATTGTTAGAGGCACATATTTGTGATATTGGCATATACATGAGGCTTATATGGATGAGACACATTATATGGTATATTGTACATGGTATGGTAAAGGTGTTGATGTACATGGTTGATGTGCATCATTGGCACATGGTATGGTGTTGATGTGAATGCACATGGTTGGTATATATGGTTGATGGTTGAGGCATATGGTACAAGTTGAGGTGCATGGTTAATGCACGGTTTGGTATAGGTGTTGGTGCATGGTTGATGCACTTGTTGTGGTACATGATTGATTATTGGTATGGTACATGTTGATGGTTTGGTACACTCTTTGGTACATGGTTTAGACACATATCTTGTGATGTTATGTTGGTGATCTGGGTACATTCTTGGTAAAGGAATGTGTTGATGATGTTGAGCATATGGTTTGAGATATGATCTTGGTGATCTTGGCATGAGTTCCATGAAAATGAGAGTGAACCTGGTTTCGTGGATGAGACCATGATTGGTTGGATAGGTTGTTGTGATAGTGATAGGTTGAAGAGGTTGGATACAATGACAGGTTGGATACAGTGACATGTTGATAGGTCATTGGTTGATGTGATGGTGACAATTACAGTGAAAGAGACATTGGAAGTGACAGTGGTAGTGACAATGACAGTTATTATGGTAGTCATAGTTTGTCTACATTTATATTTTAGGGTGGTAGGATAGAGCAAGGAAAGGGGGTTGTAGCCTCCTTTTAGTTGGTGCCAGATAACTCAAGGAGTTGTAGATTCCTCCAAGTTGGATCCTGAGAACTAGGTGGTTTTATCCACCTTCCGGTTGGATCCGGAGAACCTAGGGGGTTGTAGCCTCCCTATGGTTGGAGCTAGAGAATTCAAGGATTTGGAGCTTCCTTCAGGTTGGAACCTAAGAACTAGGTGGTTGTAACCACCTTCCGGTTGGAGCTAGAGACCCCAGGGGGTTGTAGCCTCCTTCTCGTTGGAGCCATAGAATTCAAGGAGTTGTAGCTTCCTTCAGGTTGGAGCCTGTAAATAGGGGGTTTAGCCTCCTTCCATTTGCAGCTAAAGAATTGGGAATTTGGTGTTTCCTATGAATGAATTATTGATATATAAGAAAGAATTTTGTGTTTTTCTCCCATTTTGGTTTCCACGTAAATACTACTGTACTGTGTTCTTGATGTGATGTTGATGTGATGTTGCTTATGATACACTGCTTATGATTACGTGCTTATATCATAGATGATACATTGATGATAAATTGTTGAACATTGTTGATAAAGTGAAATAATATATATATTTAAAAGTGGTATAAAGTGTTCATACTGATTCACCACCCCCCCCCCTCTCAGTATACCAACAATTGGTATCAGAGTTGGTTCC
>JASDQU010100816.1:159105-174138 GCA_032191745.1 Picea mariana | reverse complement strand
TATATAGGAGACTAGGAGGTATAATTACAAATAATGGCCTAAAGCCGACATAATTAAAATAACATTACTAATCTAAATTACAACTAATGGCCTAAAGCCGACATAAATAAAATAGCATTACTAATCTAATATGCCCCAATTAAGGGGTAATGAGCCAATATTAGGGCTTAACAGGTTTCTAGTGATTTCAAGGCTTGTAGCAGAAAGTCTTTTTACTGGGGAATTCTACACATGTCCATGACCATCACATTAGCCTTCAATATTTTTAAGTCTTCCACTATGTTGTAGTATATCTTGGGGGACTCCCACATATGGATATTTATAGGACTTTTTTGGGAGACAAAAGGTTCTTTCGAGTGATTGAAAGTTTGTTTTCCTCTCGAAGTTTGGACAATGGTAAGGTCATTTGAGATCGATTGACCCCTACGTCGCGTTTGCACAACCAAAACCTCAGCGGGTGGTTCTTGACCCTCAAATATTTCATTGGAAGAAATTGGAAAGTCAAGATCCCACAACACCATGGTTGTTTCTTCCGGTGGGTCAACTTCCTCCTGATAAAAAATATTCACCGCTGAGCCGCTTGATTGTTCGGTAAGGGAAACTTCGTCTAGGAACGGATTGGCCATGAAATTCATGGCATGCACCCATTGTGGACAATCTCTTTCAGATTTTTTCTCTTGATGATATGTACAGAAAGAGTCAGATGCTACATTGCCAAGGTCGATGTTTAAGTTGGATGGGGGAGGTTCAATTGATTTGAATGGTGGGTTTATCTAAAAATAGGGTTTATAAGGCCTTTGGCCTTAGTTTCCTTCCCCTGCACTTCTTTTCATGTCTACGATTTCATTTGACAATTATTTTATCATCCGTTGTAGGTCTTCTATGTCTCCACTTCCATTTTTAGGACCTTGTTCTGTTTGTTTTTGTGGGGTCTAGTCAAGAAGAGTCCTCTCTTGGGTGGAGATTGAGCTTCCTTCTTAACTAGTGAGACCTGGCCCTCTTTACATCCATTCATTTGGAATTCAATTGTTTTGTCTTCCTCAAAATTTTCAGCTAGGGTATGCTTGGAAACCCTTTTTACAAACATGGAAATAGAAGCAGGGAGAGCATTAGCATATATCTCAATTTGAAACTCATGAGTGGGTTTAGCTTCAGGTTGAAATTTGTTCAGGATAGTGGTAAATCGTTGATTGAAGTCTTTAAAATTTTATTTTGAACTCATGGTGGCGGTGAACAATTTATCCATTAAATCTCTTGTAGTGGTTTCTTCTGCAAATTTGTCTAAAAAATATTTTTGAATCTTCGTCCAACTAGTTATGGACCCTACATGAAAGTTAAAATACCATGTGGAGGTTGAATTATCAAAGGTATAGGGAAAAATCCTTTATACTACGTCTTCATGTTGGAAATGCATTAGTCTAATAGCTAGTATGAACTTCTTAATATGGTCTTCAAGCAATCCAGAGGTTTCAGGGTCAAACTTGGGGAGTAACTTTTTTGGATGTCGAGGGAGGTTATGTACCCATATGGGGATTGCCAGAGCATATATGGCCAACCAAGGTTTATTATTTTGAGGTGGTTTTCCCCTTTCTTCATCATGATCATTGTTATCCTCCATGTTGTCCGACTCCGAAGTTGAGCGATATGAGTTAAGCCCTTCCTTGTTAGATTCAAAATTGTCGGGCTGGGAGTAGTTACCAACTGGTGTTTTGGGGATCATATTAAGAGGATGTTTGATCTCGGTCAGGGAAAAATATATCAGGTCTTCTACTGTGTGAACAAAAACCTGGTCAGGGGTGTCAACCACTAGTCTACTTACTTGTTTTCTATGAGGAAGTAATGGAGCTAAGGGTAATGATCCAATTTTTCGGGCGTAAGCTCTTGTGATTCTTCTTAACTGGTTCAACTCCTCATGAGGAAGATCGTAACATATTTTAGGGGATATATTTTCTTCCTCTTGCTGGGGTGAGTTACTCGTTTCAAGAGTACTCAATGTATGTGGGTTGTCTTGAGAATGACTATCCATGCATGTGACTTGTTTTGAATCCGTAGGCTATGTGAAATATTATATCAGAAATATTATTAGCCATTCATTCATGACCGTCCTTCTAGCGCCAATTATGTTGAGGGGTCCTAAATCCCTTTAACTCAACATTGGGAACCAAACCTACCACATAGGTCCAATTAGACTCTGCAACATTTGATGGTGGAATGGTTCTCTAGATCTTTCGATCTAGCCAATTTATCGATGGGATTTACATAGTGCTTGACATGATATCTTCTTATGAAAGTTCCTCCTTCAGTTTAAACGTTCTCTTTTTTCTTTTGTTTTATTAGATGGGTCTGATCAAAAGATGTGTGATGGTATAAACCAGCTGGTAAAGGGGCTTCTTAAATACCAAATATTGAAACAACTGACTTATCAATAGATTTAGAAACTCTTACTCGTTACAACATCCATTAATGAAATAAAGTTGGAAGTGATTCCTCGTCAATCCAATCACACAACGCCTTTGATGAAAAACCAAAATTTGTCTCCGGTCCTAAAGAGGACTTCTCGATTAAGGTAGTTTAGAAATAATTCTTTACAATTCCAAAAATCAGGGTCTTTCCCAAAACCATCAACCTTTACTAAAGGGTCAATCCTCCTACTTATAATGAATCATTAACTAAAAATAGCTATTACAAGTGCAAGCTAAGTAAAACAAAATATCTCCATGTGGCACTTTAATCTCTCTATTCTCTAAGAATCATCAAATAGTTTTACCGAAGTGGATGACTCTTCTCATATTCCAACCATTTGATGAAGAGTTCCTCGCATGTGTTGGCGTACGAGAACCTATGTTGGTCCATCGGGGCCGAAAGAATTTATTTCACGTCTATTGCTCATTCTCTGTACTTGATTATTTTAACAATCAACCGTTGCAAAACTGCTCAAGCCTTAATATGATGCTCCATGAGCTGATGTAACTAACCTGGTGTCATGCTTAACACCTTTGCTAAATCTACTATCCATGTTGAGTCTTGTTCTACATGTTGCTTGACTATGTCATGTAGGTCGATAAAGTCTTCAGGTGAGCCAAATTATGGGAGGTCAATGCCTTTCATCTCCTGATTAATATTTTCCCAGCTCTTTTCGTAGTCAGTCCACTTCTCCTGAATCTCCCGCTGAGGTTCCTGGGCTATTTTTACCTAGTATTTGGCCACTTTCTTGATCTAATCAATGTTGTTATTCCTTAGCACCCGAATGTCGTTCTCTTTGACATCTCAGCCCTTTTAAACTGTGTTGATGTAATCAATCCTTTCTACTGCTTGGTGAGATTTCTCATACCACTTTCCATGTCCTTGTAGGTCACTAGTGCCATAAGGGCATCTTCCTGGAAATTGGTTATACCTGTAGTTAAAAGGTGTCATTCATTCGTGAATTTGGCATAGGCATCTTGGAAGTCACTTCTCAAAAACACCGTGGCCTGTGTGGAGTCCTGATATTATTTTTCCAAATGGCATAGATGCTCCAACTCCTTTAGTATAGTGGCCATCTCCTTTTCATCTCTTCTTTCTCTATCTAATGTGGCATCCATGATAGCCATCCCTGTGATGATAAGCTCGGAAGTCTTGGCGTGCTCTGTGCTAAGCAACTTATTCTATGTAATGATGAGAATCGAGCTATCTAACGTGGGCCTCTTCTTCTTAGTGGTCCTCTTCATGATGGATTTTGTCTTCTTGTCATAGGTGATCGCTTGTATGTCGACGACCTCATCAACAGGTTTGGGGATTTTTTGTTCTCCCCAGGTTAGAGTATTTCCCAGGCTCCCAACCATGTGTATATGTTCTAGGATGGGTTCTTGAACTTCTTCCATATGTATTTATGGCTTTAACTTCATTTTTTGCTCATCGACTGGTGAGGTATCGACCAAAACTGAAGAACCGGGGCTGGTTTCAGTAATCGATTGTCGAAGTGTTGATTTCTTGCTTTGAAATTTCCTCTTTTTGGCCACCCAATCCTAGATCATCCCTTGAGATGTCTATTGGGGTTCCCGAAAAGTCAAGTAGCTCAGTGTCTAAGAAACTTTTGACCTCATGGTCGCTCTGCGGAAGGCTTTTAATTGAAGCATCAAGACCTGGGGTAGATGCTTTCTCAGGTTCCTTTTCCTCTATAATCTGCACCGGATCTCTCCTCATCATCATACATGGTTATTAATTCAAACAAGGGTTTTGGTACACTTTTTCTACTTGGTGTCCTTGATATCTCAGGCTAGGTTGAAATCCCCTCTGGTGATCTGATCTCTGGTGATGGAACTTCAGGGCTTTATGGCCCGATGATTTCTTCAAGTTGCATTGGCTTTAAGCCACTTGGCTCTCCTCTTCTTGCAATTGGGTCTTCAACGACAATCCTCGACATCTCTACAAGATCCATATCATTTTGTAGCTTATCAATGATTCTCTGCACCCCTTCTAGCAAGATAAATCATCTTCTTTGTGCCTCTATAGTCTATGTTGCTCTAATTTCTTCCCTAAATCTGAGGGCCTCTTGGGATGACTGCTCTATTTTCTCCACCTATTCATCCATGCTCATAGCCTTGAACCTATTCATTTTTGGTTTGGCCATCCTCTGTACTACCTTCTCCTAGTCTTGAGCGCATTCTGTGAAAATTTCATCCTCAAATTTGTCATGCGCGCATGGCCAACATGAGGATACCTGTGAATCATGTTGGGGGACTAGACCTTTAGGGTCGTGCTTGCGGAATAGGCCTATCAGGAACCTGAAATCAATTTGGCTAAGTCCTTCTTGTTTGGATTGAGCAGTGTCCTTTACCAAATAAAACCCCACATGGAAGTTGTAGGGTATGAAATCTCGCTTCTTTTCCTTGACTAGCATGGCGTTATATCCTTGTAGGATAGTTTTATAATAGATTTCTCCCACAATGATCCAGTCTCGGATGTGAGAAAGGAGTAGATGAGGTGCTTCGGTGGCCCCAAATACCCTGATATAGGTTGTGCATTCCTTTAAATACCAGTGCCCTACCTTCACTACCATTTTCTTGGTTGTTGCGGATAGTCTCGAGCATTCCTTTTTAAATATAATAAAATAAATACGGGCAATGAATTCATCACAAATGAGTTTATAGGATTTTTTGTACCTGTTCTCCCATAGTATGGTGAAGTAAATGTGAACAAGGTGCTCTGCACCATGCCATCTTAAATTCATGTCGACGAAGACATTTCGCACACAGATCACATCGAGCAGGTACGAGGCCATGTGGAAAGTAAGTGCTTCCCCTTCTTTTAGCATTTGAGCCTGCTGTACACAGATGCTAAATTTCTTGGAAATTATTGCTCCCCAGTTGAATATGCTTCCATAGATCGCCACTGTGTATGCCAAGGGAATCCATGATTCCAAAAACTTGGAGCAGTCCTTCTCTCCATACACCCAACAGATGAGATCCATCAAGTAGATGTATGGCTCCCTCAGGTTAACTATCCCATACCAACCATTTCTCTGGTTTGTAAACTTTTTTTCCTCCTTCCACCATGAGGCCATCAATCGACTACTATCATGGAATTCATAGAACTTCACCATGAATTCTATGTTTAGCCACTCCTCTTGATCTATGAGTTTGTAGTACTTCTGGACTTATTTCGGGAGGAAAATTTTGACACATCTGCCATTCTAATCGTTGATTAAGAATTTATGCGCGTCTGTATGGTCAATTAGCCACTTCAAAACCTCCATGCATGGGAAAAAATAGGTTCTGCAGGATAACATGTGCAAGTATGATCGTCAGATATTTGGGAACACCTGGTCGTACAAGTACCCTTACATCCAAGTCGTTGTGTGGGATACACTTCGGGTACTCCTCCTGGTTGATTCTATTGAATAGGTTCCCCCACTATGGGAGCATTACCTTGGACCTAGTTTTTTCTTTCGTATTGCCGAAGACTGGAGGTTGAACAAAGGATTTCTTAGTTGAGGTTTTAATAACAGGCTCCACCTTGGGAGTGTACTCCAACTATGTAGCAGTACCAGGAGAAGAACCTTCACCTGTTTCTTCTTCCTTCAGCTTAGGTTCTCTTGACGAGTGTCTAGTTGTAGGATTTCTTGGAGGCATTTTTACTGCAACTAGAACATATTTAGAGATTGTGTGAGAAATCAGATGCATATAACAAATTACCACCGCCGAATTGACAAAATTTAACACATACCTCAACTACCTGTTTAACCTGGTTTTGATAATATGAGAATTAACACAGTCTCGAGACACTTTCTTTACTTCTTCGGATGCTCTAGAATTTGAATTTGTGCATGGAATGAAAGTGTTAAAAGTCTTTCTAGTGATTTAAACAGGGATGAACTTACCTTGTCGCATCATCAATTCAATTCAGGTTATGAGTGTAGTTATATAAAATCTACCACTAGATCTTCAAATACGTTTAAAATTAAATTTAATTGTAGGTTGACGGCGCGGGCATGGGTTGTAACGTGGCCTATCGGTGATTTCAAATTGTTGTTTTTCAATCGACACACAAGGTAGAAAAAAATGCATGATGAAGCATTAAATGGTCTATTAAATTTTAGAATCTGATCGTCTCTTGTGTCGAAATGATCCCATTGTTTCACTATTCTTGTTGGTGAGTCAAAGATCAGGGTTTCTCTTTAAACACTTTTTGTTGATAACTACTTGAAAAATCTTCGAAACCGATCAATATTTCCATACAAAGATGGCATGACAAGGTTGACTAGGAGGTGTGACTAGGATACATGGAACCTTAATATGACCCGAGGCGAAACTAGGCCGTGCGACACCCCTACGCGACAAAGACACATGGCACTCGAGACCAATGTATTTGTTTACCCATGTTATTCAGAATCGAGACTTTCCTTAAGCTAAACATTCTAAAACCTGATCTCATCCCGTCAATGCTTAAAAGTATCAACTATCGACGATCAACAATAAACCTACCCAAGTGTTCCCGGATTGACCCTCTCGAAAATTCCCCAATGCCAAAAGTGTATCGGGGGTCAGCGATCGACGATATGTTTAACATAGAAAAAATCAATTGTTTTAACCTTTTTTAGATTTCCCCGACCCTGAGCAAGCGCATCGATCATCGACTATCGATGAATTTTTATGGATTTTGTTAATGTCTATCCCTCTCGTACTTTGTCGATGCCTATGGGGATCATATATCTCTTGAATCTTCATGGTGAATAACCCATGCAAACCACCTCTGCCTTCTACTGATGTCGGTGGTTTATCGATGATCGACGATTAGTGTAACTATGTGGCCACTTTTCCTACTTGAATTTTGTCGACGCCGAACAAAATCGTGTTAGTTCAAAATGTTAGTTGTCGATTCTTAGTTAGAATGCCAAGTTATTTTATATAGAAGGTTTTGTTTAACAAGTTCAAACAAATCCAACTTGATCGATAAGAGTCTTGAAAGAAAAATAAATCATCCCCCCATAGTGAACTCAATTCAGATAGTAAAAGAACAAGTGGTACCCAAAAAGTGATAGAATTTAATAAATCTTTTAGGGTGTGTTGAGCACTCAACACAATCCACTAAGAATGGGGGCCTGCTATGATTTCTCATTCAATAACTAAGCCTTTTCCAACCTCATTTATCATCCTGATTTGAAGATACTCCCCAATAGTTCCTGTACCTAAAACAATATATTTTCCTGGTTTATCCTCATAAACAAAGGAGATTCACATGATCTTCTTTAGATCTTGGTCCCCACACCCATTTGTGTGCATCCTACCTCTCTTCCCATGATTTTCCTCTTTTTCATTTGTTCTACAACAATATTCTATGGGTCAAATCCACCAATTCATGGGTAAAATTAGAAACTTCAAGATGGGTACTCTGCCCATTCTCTCATTGATTTCTAAGGAGGACTTGCCAACGACCAACTTGAATAGTAAATAATTTTTTTGTGTGCAGAGGATAGTTCCAAGTTTGAACCTTTTTAATCCAACATAGTACTTCCTAGCATAAGTTATCTCAACTAGTAATGGTTCCCCTCACCATTCCCTCTCATGGAAACATAATCTGTATAGACAACACCTTCATCAATTATACAACAATTTTTATTCTATTTAATAATAGAAATATTCACATTACCTTGTTTAGCAAAGGTTAGTCATTTCCCAAAATCCACACATAACAGATTTACCCATAGTCTTTTAGCATTAATATAATTAATTTGCAATATGGGGGAAACAAGGGTACTACACTTTCATTATGATATTCATAAAACTAATTGTTTGTAAAAATATAGTTGTTTTCATCATTAGAGAGAATTTGTTTTCAAGTTAATTTAATAAAAAAATCATGGCATTCATGTATCATACCTTTTTTTTTGGCTTGAAAACAATAATTCTTGTACTAAATGAACAAGTTTAATACCTAAAAATTACAATCAAAGGATTCATTAAGCATGAAATTCTACAACTTGTTATCCCATCTATCTTGGACAAAAATACTTGCATGAGAATTTCAATGTCATAACATAAGCTCTCTTTATTCATATATCTTAGGTATCTTCATAGTTGTGAAATATGGATTATCATAATTAATAGGATTTACATAGAAAGGGATGTCACTAAATAGGTTTATGTTGCATCCTTATGGTGAAGTCTCATTATACAGTTGATCCATAATTTCTTTTGGATTTCGTGAAAAACAACATAACTTCAAGGCCTTATTTAAAATCAAAGAAAGAAAAAATAATATTTCAACTCAATAACTTTTATAACAAGATATAGCATGTAGACCTAGACGTAGACCTAGACATAGACTTTGCCTTGCCTTGCCATGTCTATATTTTCTTATCCTTGTCATGTATTTCCTTACCTTGCATTTCCTTTCCTTCCATTTCCATACCTAGACCTAGACCTATACCTAGACATTGCATTTCCATGCCTTGTAGGACTAAACCACAATCCAAGACCTAATTGTGAGAAGGAAATACTACACTAGCTAATTGCAAAAGAGAGAGAGGAGAGAGAAAAATAGAATCAATGTTCACACATAAGAGACTAAGAAATGAACTCTAATAACAATGTATTAATCCTTGATAATGAGTACAATATATACGACTCTCCACATGAGGAGTAATGCGCACTAGGTTGGGATTTCCATGTGCATGCTCAAGTAAAAACGTAACTTCTCCCAATAGCAACAATTAACTAAAGTCAAAAGTTTCTAATAAGAAGAAAAGGTTAAAAAATAGGTGTTAACTTAGTGAGAACTCTGCATGAATTCAACATGCATTCCATAATAGAAAAAATATTCTATAATACAACTAGAGTCCAAGAATCGAACTAAAGTCCTGAGCAAGAATTTTCTAACTATGGAAAGTCACTAAATAAGTGGAGTTAACTCCAAGAATTAGATGGGTAATGAAAACTTCCCTAGGAGGATAATATTCTTACTAAAGAGTGCTCTATAGCCATGAAATAGAAAATATCTCCTAAAATTAAGGAAATAGGAATTATCTCCTAAAAAATAGGATTTTTCGTAATGGTGGCTAAAAAATAGGAATTGGCCTAATGGTAGCTAAAAAATAGGAATTTTCCTAATGGTTGTTTGTGATCCCATGGTTTTGGAAACCCGTGGTATTTTCCCATGGTATTACATATAGGAATCCATCGACTAAAAATAGACTTTCTATAAATAAACATGCTATAAATAGAAATCCTCCTAAATAGTAGGAAAAATGGAAAAAAAATGAGTATGTCACTAAGTATGTAGTTGAGCATGTACCCCAACATTCATTTCCTTGTCATGCCTTATCTTTTCATGGTCAAGGTCACAATCTAGGTCATGGTCTATGTCATGGTCATGGTGTAGGTATAGGTCTTCATCTATGTCTAGGTCTAGGTCATGGTTTAGGTCTAGTTCTAGGTCTATGACATGATCATGGTTTAGGTTTAGTTCTATTGCCAACATGTCCCTAAATGACTTGAGGAGGTGTGTTGAAAATCACGATAAAAATCAAATTGGAACTCATATGTATGAACCATCGATTGCATTGGATCCAGGGCACCGAGTTTCATCTAGTGGGGCCCCTCCGCTATCATTTTGTTTCTCGGGAAAAAAATTGTTGGAAGATCTCTGGACTAGGGTTTTTTTCAACGAGGCATAGTGAAAATTCTGAACAAGAGGTCAATTTTCAAGAACACTACGTCGGGCGATTGTGGGTATTTTAGTCACATGGGACTTGGCGGGAGATTATGGAACTTCATTATGATGCTCGATTTTGATTTTATGCCCCCAGACCAAATTTCCAACATGTCCCTGAACGGATTGAGGAGGCGAGTTGCAACTCATGATAAAACTCAAACCAAAACTGAGATGGATGAACCGTTAGTTACATTAGATATGGGGCACCGGGTTTTATCTATTGGGGCCCCTCCATTGTCATTCTGTGTAGCATCCCCATCTCCATGTTGGGAAATGCCACATAAAAATTTGGAATTATGATACAAATTTGATTTATTGATATGCTCTGCATATGAACAGAGTTATGAAGAATAATAACAACATACAATAATAATTCATAAACACAATTATAACAAAGATTCCATAACAATAACTCATAATTACACACACAATAATTAAAATGATCACATAAAAGACACTTATCTTATGAATAATAGCACCAACTGCATGCATACCTTCCATGTTCCTCCCAACCATAGACCACACTACTCATAACTCTGAACATTGGGTCACCCCAGAGCTAGGGATAAAACTCCACCAAGGAAAAGGAAACCCTAAGCCAAGCTAAGGTCTCTTAGACAACAACAAATCTTAAAATTAGGTGCCAACTCTAGAAAACAACCCACATTCCATCACCCCCCACATGCCTCTCTCACCCCAGAAAGTGTGCCCCTTCTCTGGTCAATATTCCTTCGACTGCCCCACTTCCCTTTTAGGGCTTCAATAATAGGCAAGACAGGGAGTCTCCGAGCCTTGTAGCTACAACTTGACACCTTGGGAATTAATTCCCAATAGCTATCTCACCTAGAGAGAATGATCATGGGCCCGACAACCCACTCTTCCATAAAAAATGGGCCTAAAAACCCACTTATTCAATAACATATGGGTCTGACAACCCGCCTCTTCAGGTCACTGGCTAGAAACAACTCCCACATACATGTATGGTTGTAGAGTACCACTCCCCTGGTGCAGATGATGAATGATGGAATGATGATGAAGTAATGATAGGAAATGAACTATGTCTCCTCAAAATTATATGCATGTTCCAAACTTGACACTTGTCATGTTGGGAACTACATTGTCCCACACATGGATTCACTCATAAGGTGATACATTTCCCTTAGAGACTTAGGATAAAATGAATTATCCCATACTTTAGACTTTAAAATTTAGGAATATTAATAAAATATTCCTTTTTGGCTTAAGCCCATGTAGCTTAGCCCCTTTTCCTAGACTCTTAGACCTCCTTTACCATTCTAGTGGAGTTTATCCCCCCATACTCTTTTATTTAGATGGTCTACAACAATGATGGGTTTTCATTAAAATATGAGTGTGATTACATTTTACAAAGTTAGTCTCACTATCCTTTTAACATCCAGGCTCTCCAGCCTAATAACCAAACAGGAAATGTAGCCTCAAAATAAATATATACAAAGTCACTCTTGCCCAAAATGTCCTAGATCACCGACCTATATGTACATTTTCATTTACATTTAGAATTGGGGTTCATCTGAGGGGTATTACATTCCCCTCACCCTTATTTATGCACTGTCCTTAGTGCATTATATGCAATGTACATTAAAAATTATTCAAAAATATCCATGCCTTTGCGATTTGAATCCTGTTGTGTTTTTGGTGTTGTCTTTCCAAGCACCAGATTCATGTCTTCATACTTCAGCTGGAAGTCATTTGCTATATTCCATAAAGTTGCTTGAGGCAAGAATTTTTCTCACTGTGACATTATTGAGTTTCCTCTTCTTTGTTTCACTCACCCTTCCAGGCTTAGGTATCCTTTCACTACTACATAGTCCTTCAATGATCAATCTTTCCAAGTATTTCACACATAAGGAGAGTGCCAACTCATCTCCATACCCCCACTAAGGATCTGTATTTTTGGAAATCATAGGACTTTAGTGTCCCAAGAGTAACCTTTATTCCTAAGCATTCCACTTAAATAACCATCATCTCATCTGTATCATACATATACAATCATCATGAGATAATATCACAAAACAATTATTTAGAAATTTAAATATGTTTCATAAGGAAATTTGGATTTTTTCCCAAATATGAGATTCCCTCTCATATTTTCTTGGTTGTTGCTACAATAGACACTAGTATTTATTATGGATTTTAGCAATTCCATACTTGAAACCACTTTTTCTGTGATACTTCCATATTTCATTCATCAAAACATATTGTTAGTATTTCATGTACCATATAATTCTATTGGCATATTTACAAAGGCTCACAAAGTGATTTCAGAATTGTCTACACTTGACAATTCAATCATAGCTATCAAACTGTTTATTAAATAGAATGAAATTATCATTCTTTTCATAGGAATTTTCATCTAGTATGATTTTCATTCTTTCAACATCATTATTTTTATTACTCTATTTCCTAAACAAAAAATTTCTTGTATTTAATGCTCATGTGACTACTTGACTTGCAACCTTCCGATTGCAATGTCTAATAGCCCCTGAAATGTTCTCAACTCCATGAGTTAGTAATAATTGTAGCATTTCAGATGTTAGCATAATCATTTCCATTAAATATCATATATACATTCATTCAAAAAAATGCATTCAACAATTGCATTCAAGTATAAACAACTATATCATGCATGAGTGCAACTCTATCACTTACACGTTGTGCATGAGTGAAAATCTCCATGTATATATATTCAATGCACCCTTGCATTGATTTCATAATTACATTTATCTAAGCCATGTATCCCACCATGGTAAATTGGAAGGCATGGTCAATGTCTCGACACATCATCCATACACTTCCCTTTGCTTGTTCAATCATTTAGATGCCTTCCTTTTCGACCCAAACGCTATACCAAGAATAGAATTCTATGGAGCTCTTTAGTGTTAACAAAAAGGGTGTAGTCCAAACCTTAGCTATAAGTAATAATTTTCCTTGGATACTTGTGTGGCACTAAAACCTTTCCATATCCAACCATGTCATGGCCTCATACATTACTAGATTTACTGGCATTCATTCCTATAATAGGGTCATACCCTTTTCTTTCTTTGGTTATTAACTCATAACCAACAAAATCATGACATGAAATAATGTCATATGAATTCATTCTAAAGTTAACTTTATAATTAACACGGGCCCTTGGAATTTACCATATCACATGGTAAATCACTCCAATGAATGCATTCACAATCACATACTAAAATCATTTTATAAAATAAACCCTCACTAAGGAAATTCTTACTTGATTCCCTTCAACAGTTATGTAGCATAAATATATAAAATTCATACCTACATAGCTACCATTAAATGAATTTGATGCTACCAAACAAGTTGGTATCAATAACAGATTTCTTCATATGGATATCTTCCATATGAAGCAAATCATCGACACCACTTGCAGCCATGCAATAAATCCATCTTTCTTGGAACAACAACCACCATTAGCAACTTTCATATTCATATATAAAAAAATAGACTACTCCTAGTCTTTAACGTGTCATATATACATTTAAACAATCTACATTCAATAATGCATATTTATATACACTAAGAATGCATCTTTAACATGCTTATAATTGCATATGTAATCTAACTTCCGGTGCTATGTATGGTTGTCCAACAAGCCATATCACATTTGTTACTACACGATTGTAGCAACTTCTTCCATCATTCACAATTCTCTTCGTTGTTCCTATCTATCATCAATTTCCCTGAATTCTTGCATCCCTTTTGTGATCTCAATGTAATCATTGTACATGATGGTTTTTGTCCTAAGAAATTTTCTAGCCCAACCACTCTTGGCCATTTTTACATTTTCAGCCAGATACTATGTTGATATTAATATCCATCCTTACTATATTTCCTGGATACATCTGTCCCAAAAAATACACGACTAAATTATATTTCTAATCATGTTGTTTATAAAATTTGGATCTTCAATATCCATTCACTTTTCAGGACTATACTGCTTCATCCTTTCCTTGACTGAACACTTCAGTACGTGTGGTTTCTTTCACATTCCCTTCTCTTTTCTTAGCCACCCAACCTTAAAATTGACTTTCATAGTCAATTCCCAACATGTTGTAATGCTTCCAAAATGTCTTCTCTTCTAGCTTCATAGAGATTAATTGGAAGTAGCTAGCACTTCTCTTAATTGCCACCATAAATTCTAGTGATACTTCCAACCCCTCGAATGTCACTAATGGCTCTTTTCTACTTGAGGTGGGTTCTTTTAGGTACCCTCTCTTCTGCATACCAAGTCAACATAGGACCATTTTCTTCCTTATGTTTCCTTATTGATTTCCCTTTAGAGAATCATATCCATTCTACTAGGGAAATACCTTCAGTACTTTTGGAATGCATCCATAATCCTCTTCTACCATTTTCATCCCTTAGGGAGTCTTTTCATTCACCCCTAATAGCTTGACATACACCTCATTATTTCTTCTTTCATTTTCTTAAGATGTTCAGGGACTTGACTCCATCCTAGAATATTTCTTCCCTTTATGGAAAAACCATTCTTTGAAATCCGACTGCATTCTTCTAGATCCAATATGTACATAATGCATTGCTTATGCATATTTTGGAACTTCTTTGGTATGAACAGACCTTAATTACTTCACCCCTGAAGTTCTTTCATACAACCATGCTTCCACTACACTACTTTGATAACAATCATGGAAGTGTTATCCCCAAAACTGTAGAACCGATCCTTGGAAATGTCACACTTATTTTCATGTATACACTTTGTCTTTATTAATCATAAGACTAACATATTAACATATAAATCATTTTAGAATGTTGAATTAC
>JASDQU010100816.1:135488-158156 GCA_032191745.1 Picea mariana | reverse complement strand
AATGGACAATTTATACCACTTATTAATGCTTTAAACCACAATTTGAATTCCTTTAACTTATTCAACAATGTTCATCAGTTCATCATTAATATGTTATTACATCATATAAAATTAACATCCATTAGTGCATAATAACAAATAATAGACACATCCACACAATGAACAATACACCAGTATTTTACGTGGAAACCCAATGTGGGAGAAAACCATGGAATACTTTTCTTATATGTATTTCATAATTACATTGAAGGAAGCACCAACTTCCAATTATCCAGCTCCAACAGGAAGGAGGCCCCAACCCCCTGTGATCTCTAGCTCCAACTGGAAGGTGTATACAACCACCCAATTCTATGGCTCCAACTAGAAGGAGGATCCAACCCCTTAATTCTTAGGCTCCAACCTGAAGGAAGCTCCAACTCTCCGGTTCTCTAGCTCCAACCGGAAGGTAGATCCAACCACCTATCCTTGCCTCGTTCTACCCCCCTGAAATATAAGTGCCAAATAGTTGATGAAACCACTTCCACAATGTCACTGTGAAATTTTCCATTGTAAACTTGAAACAATCTGTTCCAACAACTGGTAACTAACTTGTACCAATAATCTGTGATCAACCTATACCAGTAATCAAGCTATACTAACAAAATCCAACAGGTATGCGACCTGTATATGCTACAACTAACGTATGTATGCTACCTGTCTATACTGTAGCCTACATATGTACACAACTTGTCTATACTGCAACCTACATACACCTTCATAAAGCTAGGGTTTTCACCTTTATAAAACTCATACTCTTTTCTACCTCTTTCACATCAACCTCTAACATGTCATTGTGTCCAATATGTAGTTGTGCCCTATGCATACATCATCATACATATCCCTTAACCAAGTGCATCCATGTCTCTCTAGTCATGTTCCATACATGTGTATACAATCATGATCAAGTGTAATAATCCTCACATGGACTAGACATCAAACCCTCACTGATATGCAGCCTCAAACTACACCAACAACTTCAGCAACACAACACAACCCAAACCCTCAACCATGTACCAAGAAATACAAGAGATGCCTCAACACTCAACCCAACAATATGTAACAATATTGAATACCAAACATACCCGTGTTGTATTTTTGTAGATATAGATCATACAATAAGTTCCATACAACCAACAACCTCTCTAGGGAAAATCCTCAAAATCCCTTAACCATATCTCATGGAGACAATAATATCCAACTACAAATACAAATATGACATACCTTTTGAACCTGTAGATAGATCTACTGTACTTGATCACTATAGACCTTCACGGGAGCTTGCTTTCTGACTCTAAGAACACGAACTCCTCTTCTTCAGCCCGTGTATGTATGATCCCTCATTCACTTCTATCTTGCATATGTACATGAACTCTTCCACTTCATCCCGCGTATACCTCAAAAACAAGGGTTTTTTTTTCAGTATTTCTGCAACTCCGAAACTGTCTCTATCAACCCTCTTACTACCTCAGTCTTGTGTAACTTGATGTATCAATGTGTACATGCAACAAACCTTTTTCAAAATATATATTCAATGATATTCAATAGGTAGGGTAGGTGTTAATGTGAGTTACTTTCTCTCTTATTTATACTCTACAAGTGGCTTCCTCAAGGGGTTATATTCTTACTAACTTTACCCAACTTCCTTCTTTTAGGGTTAACCCACTTCTAACCACTTTGTCCACTTACAACCACTTTATCCACAAATAGTAATCTCTCCACTTCTAGTCGAAACTAATTTATTTTTAATTATTTTATTTTTTCAAAAAATTAAATCATGATTAACTCCTAGTTACAACCACTTTGACTAGTAAACTTCTTCTAGGAGCTTCTAGAACAAATTAACTTCTTTGACTTTCTAGGGGCTTCTAGATAACTCATGAGGGTTCTCAAACTTCACAAATCCATAACTCTCTAACTGTGAGGATTTATGTGACGTTCCACATATCACCGGAAATGGCATGACATGTACTATCCATCTAGAATATTCTTACCTACATATTCATTGATAGTCATGTATTTATACCTCAAACCAACACATGTCACTTTACCCATACCTTTGTGACACTGAAATTCACTACCGAACTTCTTCAAGGGTTGAAATCAATATATAAGGGTTGAAATCAATCTACAATATCACTCTCTAAGGGTTGAAATCAATGAAAACCAACAATCCAAACCAACTACCCATCAACTTAAGACAATTTTCCAACAATCTCCCCCTTTGGAATTGATGGCAACACCAACATTAATGGAAACATTCTGATGAAACACTGAAGTCATGGTGTGCATGCTCCCCTTATGACCATCACTCCTCATCAATGTTTTTATTTCTCACCCTTTGACATAAATGGTAAAGGGTATCTCCCTTTGGGGCTTCTCCCCACTCTCCATGCCTCTGATTACTCTCTCTCTCTCTCCCTTTGACAAAGGATTAACTCCCCCTATCAATATGTCTCCTCCTAACACTAAAATTGCTCTAACCAATCATGGGAAAAAAAAATAGCTCCCCCTATCTTCTATGCAAGATGTCGTGTAATCACCATGAACAATATGCTATCACCACAATCTTCTTTTGCTACAGATGTTACTTCTCTACCATAACATTGATCAACTACTCAAAAATACTGCATCAATAATACCATGGTATTCTATTCATATGATGATCCTTGGACCTTTCCATGTATCATACATGCATCAAACTATACCTCAACCTATTGGAGTTATTTTCCATTGGTTCTTCCTTGTGTAATCAACTTACATATATGAAAATTATTCAAGATTAATCATTCAAAATTTAAGCATTCTAATAATCATCCAACATTCTCTGAACCAATATTTGAATCAATATGTGAACCACTCTTTGAACCAATCTATGAATTCATCTCTGTCCATACTATCCAAGACTCTGCTACTCAATTGTCCACAATGTTGACCCATTTGTCTCAACTACTGCATAAACTCCCCCTCTCTAATATTCATATTATCGAGGAGTCTCCAAGCCGAATGACTCAAAAAATTACTTACTCTGATGCAATGTACTCTTCCTTTTCATCCTCTTCCTGAATTCTGTCATCATCCTGCATTTTGACATCTTCTTCATCTTCTACTTGAGTTCTGAAACTTTCCTCTTTACCTGTAAATTCATCCTGATCTTGTGCTACTGCAAATACTCAAAGTATGATTCCTTGGACATGTTCTTCATTTACCTGCTACTCTCTTTTTTCACTTCTTCTCCAAACCTTTTTGTGTCTCTAATAAATGTTTTATTTCATGGGAGTCCTTATCATGCTTATGCAATTTCGAGCTATGTGTCCATAGTTGTGGCGTTTGTAAAATTCAATATTTTGTGGGGCCACATAAGCATTTCTGCCTGATTATTTCTTTCATAAGCCTTGCAATATGAAACCTTATGTCCAAAGTTGGTACAACAAAAACAATGACCATAAAATAAATTTACATACCTGGGAGTGAATGATTTTCCTTGTGGTGTGGTCCTTCTAAAATTCTACCTTGGCTTATCAATATCTTCTCTTTGGTTGTTTCTTTCACAATGATTGAAGCTTCCTTGCTACTTGAATGTAGAGGTTCTTCTGTATTCATTTATTTATGATTCATGTCGACCATGATTCCTTCCTTTGAGAATTTCTGCATAACTCTTTTTTTCTATTGCTTTCGTCATGGAGCTTGAACCTTTCTCAGTCTACATTTGGTTGTATCCTAGTCTAGACTTGTCATAGTATGGACTTTGATTGTCGATGATCTTATCCAATTTCTTCATGATATCTTGTTGCATGTCCTTCTTCTAAAGATCTTTTCTTAGAGTGATTGCTTCTGCTTCCAACCTTTCAATCATCTTCTCCTTCTCTGCTAGATGGATTATGAGTATTTCTTCAATCCTTTTGTCCTCTTCTACCTAGAATTTCAACTTTGTAATTATCTAGTTGACATCCTATGAGTTGAGATTCTGAGTTTTGTTTAGTTCTTTCTTGAGTAACTTGTTTTTCTTTCTTTCTTTCCTTAGTTCTTCTAAGGCATTAATTAATTCTCCTCTGAGATCGACTTCGCCTTCTTCTTTTGAACTATTACTATTTCTTGTTTTATTTTCCTTAGCCATAAATAGTACTGTTTCTGAATCACTATTGGTTTCATCATCTTCACTATATGAGGACCTATCTTTTATTGAGTATATATTTTTCTTGAAGACTTTCCTTTTGTTTTTCTAGTTTCCCTTTTGATATCTCTTTTATTTCATGGGTTCTTCCTCTTCATCACTATCTGAATTTCTGGCATAAGGACACTTATTTTCAAAATGACCAATTTTACCACAATTAAAACATTTCAATGGAAGCTTACCTTTATATTTACCTATTCCCTTTTTCAACTTTCTTACGAAGTTTTCCATTTCTTCATTGTCTTCTGAATCATCATTGTAGCTACATTATGACTTTGGATTTTTCTTGCGAACTGACTTTGATTGTTGCTTGTTACTTTTCTTTGTCTTCTTATATGCTTTGAATTCATCTTCCTTTGTAACCGGGTTGTCTTGTTCTATCCTCATCTCATAAGCTATGAGTATCCCATGTAGTTCATCCATGGTCATTGTATCTAGACCCACTCTTTCTAGGGATGAGATCTTTAAGTCAAATCTCATTGGTAAAGATCTTAATGCATTTTTAACAACGACCAGTTCCTTTATCTCATCTCCCAAGCCTTTCATGTCATTTACTACCTTATTGATGTGTAGAAAGTAGGTTGCTATGTTTTCATCTTCATTCATCTTTAACTGTTAAAACTTTTCTTTGAATATTTGAAGTTTTTCTTCCTTAACTTTTTCATCTCCTTCATATATAGTCTTTAGTTTGTCCCACATATCTTTGGTGTATTCACGGTTCATGATTTTAGTAAATATTGATTCATCTACACCATTCTAAATAGTATTATTGGCTCATGAATTATTTTCTGTGATTTTCTTTCCATCCTTGTCTGTTGGAGGAGTAGTTGGTGCTTTGTATCCATCCACTACAAATTTCCAAACATCGAATCCCTGTGCTTGTATGTATGTTTGTATTTTATTTCTCCAGAGTGCATATTTCTCACCATTAAACTATGGTATCCCAACTCTAGCGTGATCCATGATCTCCTTCCAGTGGTTAAACTGTTTCTTTAAGGACCTGCTCTGATACCAATTGTTGGATTACTAATAGGGGGGGTGAATCAATAATTAGCAATTTATACCACTTATTAATTCTTTTAACCACAATTTGTATTCCTTTAAATTATTTAACAATGTTCATCAGTTCATCAATAATATTTTATTGCATCATATAAGATTAACATTCATTAGTGCATAATAACCAATAATAGACACATCCACACAATGCATAGTACACAAATATTTTACGTGGAAACCCAATGCAGGAGAAAACAACATAATTATTTTCTTTTATTTCTTTAAGAATTAGATTCAAGGAAGCACCAGATTTTAATTCTCCAGCTCCAACTGGAAGGAGGATCCAAGCCTCTGTGTTCTCTGGCTCCAATCGGAAGGTGGATACAACCACCCAATTCTATGGCTCCAACCAGAAGGAGGCTCGAACCCCCTAATTCTCAGGCTCCAACCTGAAGGAAACTCCAACTCCCTGGTTCTCCGGCTCCAACCACCTATATTTTCCCCATCCTACCACCCTAAAATATAAGTGCAAAATATCTTATGAAACCATTTCCACACTTTCATTGGGAGACATACCACTGTAAACCTAAACCAATCTGTTCCAACAAACTGTAACCAACCTGTACCAATAACATGTGATCAACCTGTACCCGTAATTATCTTGTACCAACAAAAACCAACAGGTACGTTACTTGTATATGATGTATCTTGCGTATGTACATGACCTGTCTATACCACAATCTACATATGTACGTGGCCTTTCTATACTGCATCTTGTGTACACCTTCAAAAATCTAGAGTTTTCACCTTTCTGAAACTCATACTCTTTGTTGCCTCTTTCACATCAACCTGTAACCTATCAATGTGTCAAATATGCATGTGTTCCCTATGCATACATCATCATACATATCCCTTAACCAAGTGCATCTATGTCTCTCTAGTCATGTGCCATACATTTGTATACAATCATGATCAAGTGTAATAATCCTCACATGGACTAGACATCAAACCCTCACTAATATGCAGCCTCAAATTACACCAACAACTTCAACAACACAACAAAATCAAAACCCTCAATGATGTACCAAGAAATACAATATATGCCTCAACATTCAACCCAACAAGATGTAAAAATATTGAATACCAAACATATGAGTGTTGTATTTATGTAGATCTAGCTCATACAATAAGTGTCATACAACCAACAACCTCTCTAGGGAAAATCCTCAAAATCTCATAACCATATCTCATGGAAACAACAATATCCAACTACACATAAGAATGACATACCTTTTGAACCTATAGATAGATCTCTTGTACATGATCATTGTAGACCTTCCTGGGAGATTGCTTTCAGACTCTCAGAACCTGACACCCTCAACAACTCAAGATTTCACAGATTTTCCAATTGTACACGACCTCCTCTTCTTCAAACCGCATATGTAATATCCCTCAATCACTACCATCCAACGTATGTACATGAACTATTCCACTACAACCCATGTACACCTAAAAAACTAGGGTTTTTCAGTATTTATGCAACTCCAAAACTTCCATCGTCAACCCTCCTTTAATACCTCAGACTTGCGTAACTTGATGTATCAATGTGTACCTGCAATAGACCTTTGACAAATTAGATATTCAATGATATTCAATAGGTAGGGTAGGTGCTAATGGGAGTTCCTTTCTCTCTTATTTATACTCTCCAAGTGGCTTCCTTAAGGGGTTATCTTCTAACTAACTTTACCCAACTTCCTTCTTTTAGGGATAACCCACTTCTAACCACTTTGTCCACTTACAACCACTTTATCCACAAATAGTAATCTCTCCACTTCTATTTGCAACTAATTTATTTTTAATTATTTTCTTTTTGCAACAACTTAACTCATGATTAAATCTTAGTTACAACCACTTTGACTAGTAAACTTCTTCTAGGAGCTTCTAGAATGAATTGACTTCTTTGACTTTCTAGGGGCTTCCAGATAAATCATGAGGGTTATCCAACTTCACAAAGCCATAACTCTCTAACCGTGAGGAGTTATGTGACGTTCCACATACCACCAGAAATGGCATGACATGTACTATCCATCTAGAATAGTCTTAACTGCATATTCATTGATATTAATGTATTTATACCTCAAAAAAACTTGGCTCCCTTTACCCATACCTTTGTTCTACCAGTATTCACTACCGAACTTCTCCAAGGGTTGACATAAATATCTAAGGGTTAAAAACAATCTATGATATCACTCTCCAAGGGTTGACATCAATGAAAATCAACAATCCAAACCAATTGTCCATCAACCTAAGACAAATTTCCAACATAGAACATATCTTCCCAAAATGTACTACCTTACCCATGCATTGACACCATTTAAAATGAATGGATATTCAATAACTCATTCAGTAAATACTTCACTCTTGTGCCCTAATTACATTAAACACTCTGATTAGCATAAGTATATTTATTGTAGTAGATTCCCAAGACTTTATGGTTACACTTAGACTCATACCTTAACATTCTTCAGTCTGGGCCTTTGATCATATTGTAATATATTCTTGACATAAAATTAAGTCATCAAGTTCCTCTACTCATTCTTGATACCAGTTCCAAACACTTTCATATTTTATATAACCATCCTTCCATATTCCCATGCTTTTCATCTCCATATGAACCTATGGTACATGCATTATCATGTATTGTATATGGATTTCCCTCCCAACATCCACATATGATGTGCATAATTGTCATCTAGAATTCTTTCCCCAAACAAGAATTTCATTAGGGTATTCCATGTTGCTTATTGAACCAAATATATGATCCAAAAACTTCTTAAAGAAACCAAATGTAGAATGAAGAACTGTCTATGTCCTTCTCTCTTCTATCTGTAGAAATCTGTAGAAATATTTAGAAATATCTATCATGTTCTCTATTTTAATTGCTACCATAATATATGAAAACATGCACACAACAATATTTGCTAGCTAAAACCACAATATACAATTATGGTACCATATGCACAATTTTTCCCCTTTATGGTCATCATAAAACTTCTTTTTGAATTCCTTTAAATTATGTTTCTAATATCACAATTTTGGGTGATCACATGGAATCCTCTATCCAATAAATTTCCAATGACTTCTTTCTTTCTCAATTCAGAGTTTTGAGAAAACATTTATAGGCATTTGATTATTACCTAAAAACGCCTTCAATCAGGTGCAATTTTTAACTGTGATTATGTCTCCTTGCACCTGCTCCTTCGAAAATTTGATAGGATCTCAATTGGATTCCTTCATGACCATAATTTTGACAACCTGACCAATTTTCAACTTCATCCAAGCTCCAAGATGCTAGTTACAGCCTGTTGAAGTTTAAGGCTAAATAATATTTTTGGCCCTGAATGCTACAGGTACCTTTTATGTCCTCTTGTGCATTTTTTTGTGCCCATATTTCTATTTTGACTCCATATATATCTTATTTGGCTCAATATGTTTCCATACACTATTCATGTTCCTCAATATGATTTTGAAGCGGGGAGTTATGGCCCTTGGAATTTAACTGGGTCTCCAAATTTTCCCAACATTGTTTGGCCTATAACTTACTCATAATAGCTCTATTTGATGAATGATTTACACTGTTAGAAATATATATATATATGAGATCTATGATTTTAGATGTAGAAAATTTATTTCCTATAATTACATGTAGTTTTGTATGATTTGGACTACTTGAAAACTTCATTTACACCTTTGAAATTGACTTGGAAGTCAAATACCTAGAAATCACTATTAATTTTCTAGTAATTTTTACTCTTTTATGTAAACTTTGGTTGACATGGCATCTGATTCCACCTGGAACCTTGGGGTGCTTCCATGTTAACTCCCTAGCCACATGTTCCTTCCCCGTTGGCCTTTTTATTCTTCTTTCATCTCTCTTCCTTACCTCCACGACACATGCACTATATATCTCATGCCCCACCAGTCCTTGGATGCCATGCAACACCTTTGTATTGGGTCATGGGAATGGGAGGGACCCATACCAAACCCATTTACGTCCTCTATGCATGAAGTTTCCCATTATATTGATCCAATGGTCATGGTGTAGAGGGTGTCAATAGTGATCAATGACACTTGTTGCATTGTGGGCCTCTTGACCTACTAATCGTTAATCAAGGGGGGAGGGGCCAAAAAAATTAACCTTGGTTAATACCCAGGTGATGTGTCATGCATTGTAGCCCCCTGGACTATGGTTAAAATAACCACATTGGAGCCCCCCACAATCAAAATGGGTTTGACGCATGTCCTAGGCTTGGGATTTTGTTAGGTAGGAAAGCACCGCCTTCATGGCGCCAGTTCTCATGCCACCTCACACTTTCCACTGCCTCCATGTACCTACCACCGTGGCCTTACCACTTTGGCAGTACACATCACATATTCAACATGTCATCTGACATGTGACCTCCACGTCACTATGACATCAACGTACAAAAAACAATTCCTAATTCTTTCTAATATTTCCTAGTTTCAAAATTTTCCAAATATGCCTAATTCACCATTATTTCTGTGACCACCATTAGAAATCTGTAATTAAGCTCAATACAACTAATTCTGACCTTTTTTACATGGATTCGACCCCTATACCTGTAATTTGAATCGTCCACATCAAATCTCCACGAATTACACTACATAATTTGGGGCTTTTGTCCAATCCCGCCCAATTTCACCATGATCACTCTTGAAACATGAAAAGTCATCCAAATGTAGGCTCAAAGTTTCCCAATTTCGGATTTAAATTGAGGATTTTAATTCCTGGGATTGATTATTTCAAAATAACCATGAAAATTCCCCAATTTCACTGTAATAATTTTGACAAACAAGTTGCAGACATCCCCTTCCAACATTTTGTCAAACAATTTTCCTACGTAATTTACAAATTCCAATTTCACGCTCTATTAATTGGCCCATGCAGGCTCAGTGTTGAAAATTAGAGCTCTGATACCACTTTGTACCATCCCCAGCTCCCTGCTGGGAAATGCAACATCAAAATTACGAATTCTGATACCAATTTGATTTATTGATATGCTCTACATATGAACAGAGTTATGAAGAATAATAACAACATACAATAATAATTCATAAACACAATTATAACAAAGATTCCATAACAGTAACTTATAATTACACACATGGTAATTAAAATGAGAACATGAAAGACACTTATCTTATGAATAATAACACCAATTGCATGCAGACCTTCCACGTTCCTCCCAACCATAAACCACACTCCTGATAAATCTCAGTAGCGTGTCACCCCTGAGCTTGGGATAAAACTCCACCAGGGAAAAAGAAATCCTAATTCAGTCTAAGGTCTCTCAGACATAAACAAATCTCAGACTTAGGTGCCAACTGTAGCAAACAACCTAAAATCTCTCATTCTCCACATGCCTATCCCACCCCAGGAAGTGTGCCCCTTCACTACTCAACAATCCTTCAACTGCCCCAATTCCCTTCCGAGGCTTCAATAATAAGTTGGAGAGGGAGTCTTTGAGCCCTGTAGTTACAACTTGGAACCTTGGGAATTAATTCCCAACATTTATATCACCTGGAGATAATGCTCACGGGCCTGACAACTTGCCTCTTCCATAACACACCGGCTTGAAAACCCACCTCTTCAATAACATACGAGCCTGACAACCCACCTCTTCAGGTCATTGGACATAAACAACTCCCACGTATAGGTATGGCTGTAGAGTTCCACTCCCTCGATGTGGATGATGAATGGTGGAATAATGATCAAGGAATGATATGAAATGAACTATGTCTCCTCAAAATTATATGCATGTTCCCAACTTGACACTTTTGATGTTGGGAACTACATGGGCCCACACATGGATTCCCTCAAAAGGTGATATGTTTCCCTTATAGACTTAGGATAAAATGAAGTATCCCATACTTTATACTTTAAACTTTAGGAATATCAATTAAAATCCCTTTTTGGCTTAAGCTCCTTTAGCTTAGCCCATTTTTCTAGACTCTTAGCCCCCCTTTCCCATTCTAGTGGAGTTTATCCACCCATACTCTTTTATATGGTTAGTATGCAAATGTTTTTTCATTAAAATATGAGTGTTATTACATTTTACAAAGTTAGGCTCACTAGCCTTTTAACATCCAGGCTCTCCATCCTAATAACCATACAAGCACTGTAGCCTCAAAATACATATAAACAAAGGCACTCTGGCTCAAAATGTCCTAGCTCACTAGCCTATATGTGAATTTACATTTACATTTACAATTTGGGTTCAACCAAGGGGTATTACATTATGTTTCCCGAAAAAGCATTTGTTGCAGGATCTCTAGAAATAGGGTTTTCCTCAATGAGGCATAGTGCAAATTCTACACAAGAAGTCGATTTCAAAGAAACTTTTGTCGGGATATTGTGGGTATCATGGTTGCGTGGGACTTGGCCAAATAGACGTACGAGAGATTATAAAACTTTGTTTTGCTTCTCGATTTTGATTTTTTACCCTAGAACAAATTGGAAACATGTCTATGAATGGCTTGAGGAGGCGAGTTACAGCTCATGATAAAACTCAAACCGGGACTCCGATAGATAAATTGTCAGTTGCATTGGATCTGGGGCATCGTGTTTCATCTAGTGGTTCCCCTCCACTATTTTTTTTTCCCCCAAAAATCATTTGTTTTAGGATCTCTGGGACTAGGGTTTTTCTCAATGAGCCATAATGCAAATCCTGAACAAGATCTCGATTTTCAAGAACACTGTGTCAGGAGATTGTGGGTAGTGTGGCCATGTGTGACTTAGCCAAATAAATGTGTGATATCTTATATAACTTCTTTATGCTACTCGGTGTGGATTTTATGCCCACATACCAAATATCCAACATGTCCCCGAATAGCTTGAGGAGGTGATTTGCAAATCATGATAAAAATCAAACTGGGAATCGAATGGATGAGATGTTGGTTGCATTGGATCTAGGGCACTAGGTTTTAGCTAGTGGGCCCCCTCCACTATCATTCCATTTCCTGAAAAAGAATTTGTTGCAAGATCTCTGGGACTAGGGTTTTCTCAATGAGGCATAGTGAAAATTCTAAACAAGAGGTTGGTTTTCAAGAACACTATGTTAGGATATTGTAGGTAGTGTGGTCGCGTGGGCCTTGGAAAAAAAGACATGTGGGAGCTTACAAAGCTCTCTTATTCTTCTCGGTTTGCATATTATGCCCCCAAACTAAATTTCCAACATGTCCTTGAATGGCTTGAGGAGGTGAATTGTAACTCATGATAAAACTCCAATCGAGACTCAGATGGACAAACCGTCGGTTTCATTAGATCTAGGGAACCGGGTTTAAGCTAGTGGGGCCCCTCCATTGTCATTCCATTCCCCAGAAAATTATTTGTTGCAGGATATCCAGGACTATGGCTTCGCTCATTTTTTATTACATGTGTTTGACAATTTTACACCTTCTAAGGCATAGCATGGAAAGGAAAGGATTTCCATGGCTTGGAAAGGAAAGGAAAGGAAAGTCATGGAAAGGAAAGGAAAGGAAAGGAAAGGAATGGCATGGAAAGGAAAGGAAAGTAAATGCATGGCATGGAAAGGGAAGACATGGCAAGGCATGGCATGACAAGGCAAGGCAAGGCATGGCATGACAAGTGAAGGCAAGGAAAGGCATGGCATGGAAATTAAAGGCATGGCATGACATGGAAAGGCATTTCATGGAATGGCATGTAAATTCAAGGAAAGGCATGGTAAGGCAAGGCATGTCAAGGAAAGGCACGGTAAGGCATGGCATGACATGGCATGGAAAGGCATGGCATGACATAGAAAGGAAAGTCAATGCAAGGCATAGAATGGAAAGGAAAGTCATGGAAAGGCATGACATGGTAAGGAATGGCAAGGAAAGGCAATGGAAGGCATATAATGGCATGGCATGGCAAGGAAATGCATGGCATGGAAAGGCATGACATGGCATGGCAAGGAAAGGCAATGCAAGGCATGGCATGGCATGGAATGACAAGGTAAGGCATGGAAAGGAATGACATGGCAAGGAAATAAATTCCATGGAAAGGAAATACAAGGCAAGGCATGGCATGGAAAGTGAAGGAAATGCAAGGCATGACATAGAAAGGAAAGGCATGTCATGGAATGGCAAGGAAAGGCATGGAAAGGCATGCCACAACATGACATGACATGCGATGTAAAGGCAAGGCGTGGAATAACAAGGCAAGGCAAGGCAAGGCATGGAAAGGAAAGGCAAGGCATGGCATGGAAAGTCAAGGTATGGAAAGATGTTGATGGCCAAAATTGACCATATTCAACATTGTGGAAATCGCCCAATGAGGGTCCTAATTAGACCCTTTTCTGTTTGGTATGGTGATCCCAACTGGTTTTAACAGGTCCAATTACCCTTACCTAAACTAAATTAAACTAAATATAAATCTAATATATACTACCTTAAACTAACTGAAACAAGGTCTTAACAAAGCCACATTAATATTTTCTCCAGCATATGGAGACTTTCAAGTATGTATTACTAAATTAATATATAACTAATAATGCAGAAAACAAATGAAAAAAAAAATATTCTAATTTGGAACATAGAAAATAGTTCCTAAATACCAAGTGTAATGGTTTAAAAATGATGGGGATTAAACATGAAATTTAAAGAGAATATCAAATAACAGGAGTAGTCCTAATAATTTATATTGTTTATCTTCTTTCATGTTTTGTTCAAAGAATTAGTATAACTCAGAAATGATAAAAGATAAATCACTATAGTAAGGAAGTAGTTATCATACATTAATGATTGTTAAATCAATTTATAATGATAAATTTTTTAGTAAAACGTTACTCATAAATTGATTAAAATGCATAAACAAATCAAGATATGATGATAGATCTAAGAAATTATAAGATCAGATAGTTGATCAGATAAACATAAAGTTGCATAAAGAACAATAGTTCCACCATATGGAATCACTGGTATAAATCTTCCAAAAAGAAACAAAAGAATAAGACTATATTCATACAAATAATAGTATCTGAAATGAAATACAATCAAGAAACCTTTGTATCTCTTGAAGTAATTCTACAACAGTCTCTCCAAGACATCAAGCTCTATTGACAAAGAGAAAATCCATAATAGTATGAAATGTGCTTCTACATAACAGATTTAAATATAAGAAAGAGAATCCCTAATATTCAAATATGAATACTAAGACAATTTCTACAAAATAAAATTTTCTTTACAATAGTGCAAAGAGTACCCCCCTTGAAGAAAATTGAAATCCCCTTGGTGGCTCTCAAGATCTGATATTTATACATGATTTATGAGAAACTTCCTTTTGAAAAATAAGGAATATCTCTCAAAGTATTTATTTTTTGAGGGAACGATCCTTAAGAGAAGTAAATCAGCTCGTTATGAAAATGGTTTTTCATCTGTTTTACGAGATTCGTGATCGTTTTCTCATAAATGAAGATGGAAGTTCACCTCTTCAAGATTGGCTACAACAACAAATTTGGGAAATTCTCTCTCAATCTGATAAGGATTCCTCCCAAAATATTCACCTTGTAAGAAAGTCACCCACATGGAAGGTAAAATGACATGTTCTGCAAGTGATTTTTCGGTTGTTTTGATATATTCCTAACTATTTGCTCAAAATTGAAGCTGGAAGTTCACCTCCTATGAATTAACAAGAATTCTCATTTTTTTCTTGCCTAAGTACTTCGACCTGTGGAGATAAGGAATTCCAAATGAATGGATTATTTTAGCATATTTGGAAACTGAAGTTCAGTTTCATCTCTATAATGGACACTTTTAACAAAAAATAAATTAATTAATAACTAATATTTATTAAAAAAATAGATACAAAATCTTCAACTCTTAGTTAAGAAAAATCAATTAATAGAATCAAATCAAATTCATATCACGCCTTCTAAATAAGCATAACTTCATACCAAACTTGACATTATATTTTGGGATTTAGGGATATTTTGCAAATTTTAGGAAATTAACTCCATAAGATTTAATAATCACTCAATTGTCAGTAAATTTAAATAAACCCATTGAAATCACAACATTGACTCATAATGAAAAGCTAATCTTTTAAGGTAAGTCTTAGATGATATGACTACAAAATTTATACATCCAAGAGAAAGAATGGACATGGGATATATTAAAAATAAAGATTCCATTTTACTCAAAATAAAGTTCAAACACCTAAGATTGTATAATAAAAACCTTGATGATAATTTTGATTAAGAATAAGACTAGATTCCATGTAGCCAAATCATATTTTAGAATAATTTGTTAATTACTAAATGATGTAAAGATATTCCTTATAATCATGTTTTGAATCAATGTGAATGTAAGGAATTGAAATTAAAACTACTTTCAATAATTTACCAAGTTGTTGTGATATAGTAATGTCTAGTAGAAACCAATCCATTTCATAAGAAAACCAATAACATAAGAAAAACTCTAACAAATATAAAAGAAAAATTCACATAAAAATCAAAAGGGACCCTAATTTTCAATCAACCATAGAAGAAAATAAAGGGGTTGTTGTTTTCCACAACACAAGGAAAGGAAAGGAAATGCATGGAATGGAAATACATGGCATGGCATGGAAATTCAATTTTTGCCATGCTAGTGGGGCACCTCCATTGTTATTCTATTCCCCGAAAAAATGTTTGTTGCAGGATCTCCGGGACTAGGGTTTTGCTCAATGAGCCATAGTGAAAATTATGAACAAGAGCTCGATTTTCAAGATCACTATGTTGGGATATTGTGGGTAATGTGGTCATGTGGGACTTATCCAAAAAAATGTGTGGGAGCTTACTTAACTTCGTTATGATACTCGGTTTGGACTTTATGCCCCCATACTAAATTTCCAACATGTCCCTGAATGGATTGAGGAGGTGAGTTGCAAGTCATGATACAAATCAAATTGTGACTCAGATGGATGAACCTTTGGTTGCATTAGATCCAAGGAACTGGGTTTCATCTAGTGGGGCCCCTCCACTATCATTCCATTTCCCGAAAAAGAATTTGTTGCAAGATCTCCAGGACTAGGGTTTTACTCCATGAGGCATAGTGAAAATTCTAAACAAGAGGTCAATTTTCAAGAACATTGTGTCAGGATATTGTAAGTAGTGTGGCTGCGTGGGCCTTGGCCAAACAAATATGTGGGAGCTTATAGAACTTCGTTATGCTACTCGGTTTGGATTTTATGCCCCGAGACCAAATTGTCAGCATGTCCCTAAATGGATTGACGAGGTGAATTGCAACTCACAATAAAACTCAAATCGAGACTTGGATGGACAAACCGTTGGTTTCATTAGATCCAAGGAATTTGGTTTCAGCTAGTGGGACCCCTCCATTGTCATTTTATTCCCTAAGAAAATGTTTGTTGTAGGATCTTCTGGACTAGGGTTTTTCTCAGTGCTTATTACATATGTTTAACAATTTAACACCTTGTAAGGAATGGAATGGAAAGTAAAGGCATGGTATGGAAAGGAAAGTAAAGGAAAGGCATGGCAAGGCATGGCATGGAAATTCATGGTATGGAAAGGAAAGGCATGCCATCGAAAAGCATGGCATGGCATGTCATGACATGGCATAGAAAGGAAAGAAAATTCAAGGCATGGAATGGAAAAGAAAGACATGGAAAGGCATGACATGGTAAGGAATGGAATGGCATGGCGTGGAAAGAGGAGTAAATGGAAAGCATGCAATGGAAAGGCAAGGTATGGCATGGAAATGCATGAGATGGCATGGTAAGGCAAGGAAATGCAAGGAATGGCATGGAAATACAAGGCATGGCATGGAAAGGCATGGCATGGCATGGTGTGGAATGGCATGGCATGGCAAGGAAATGAATGGAAAGGGATGGCATGGCAAGGAAAGGAATTCCATGGCAAGGAAAGACAAGGCATGGAATGGCATGAACTGGCATGGAAAGTGAAGGAAAGTCAAGGCATGGCATGGAAAGGAAAGGCATTGCATAGAATGGCAAGGAAAGGCATGTAAATACATGCCATGGAATGACATGGAATGTAAAGGCAAGGCATGACAAAGCATGGCATGGAAATGAAAGGAAATGCAAGGCATGTCAAGGAAACTAAAGGAATGGCATGGAAAGGCAAGAAAATGCATGGAATGGAAAGGAAAGGCATGGTAAGGCATAACATGGCATGGAAAGGAAATGCATGCCATGACATATAAAGGTAAGGCAAGGAAAGGCATGGCATGGCAGGGAAAGGCATGGCAAGGAAATGAAATGAATGGCAAAGCAAGGAAATGCATGGCATTGTTGGACAATTGGTTTGGACAGTTGGTTTTCATTGATGTCAACCCTTGGAGAGTTATCTTGGAGATTGATGCCAACCCTTGGAGAGGTCCATAGATGTTGGATAGTTGATTGACATTTGAATGATCGATATTGATTGTAAGTTAGTTGGGTGCATTTGAAGAAGCCTACATGTAGCCCCAAAGGTTTGGTTATGGGATTCAAAGTTTGTTGAGGAATATAGACATCAAGGATAGTGCAATTTTAGGTAATACTATCATAGATGGATAGTGCATGTCGTGTCATTTCTGATGATATGTGGAATGCCATGTGGTTCCTCACAGTTAAAGATGCATGGCCTTGTAAAGTTGGAATCTCCAAAAAGTGGTCAAAATTTCCCTTGTTGGTTACAAGTATTGGTGAAAGGGTAAAGTGGTTGTAACAAGAAACCCCTAAAATAAGGAAAGACGTTACCTAGCATTAGTATAAATACACCTCAAAGAGTCGCTCATTTGTACACACACATTTACATTGAATATCTATGTTATGAGTGGTATATTCTATCTTTTGGAAAATCTATTAGTGAATATGAAGTTGAAAGTGATGACAGTTTTCTAAAGTTGTGAAGATCTGAAGTAGCGAAAGTTTAAGGGCTGCAGAAAAATGGTAACCCTAGTTTTTTGAGGTTCTATGCGGGATGATTAGTCACATAGCGAGCTATAGTAGGAAAGGTCATGTACATCCATGAGCTGCAGGAGGACATGTCATGTACATCTACAGGCTATAGGAGTACAAGTTGTGGATATGAGGCAAAGCTTTGAAGAAGAATGGTTAGTTGAGTTGCAACAAGATTTGATGGTACAACACAACTGCTACCGGATCTGAGATGGTATGATTAAGGTTTTCATGAGTAAGGGTATGTATTTTATGTATTTATTTGAGGCTTGTATCTTGGATGGTATGGCACATGCTTAAGGCATGTATTGGAGGCCCTTGATGGTACATGATTGCATATGGTTGAGGTGACATTGTTACATCCTTGAGATATACTCTTGGTTCTTAGTATATGGTTGTTATGGTTCATCGTTAGAGGCACATCTTTGTGATATTGGCATATACATGAGGCTTATATGGCTGAGACACATTATATGGTATATTGTACATGGTATGGTAAAGGTGTTGATGTGCATCATTGGCACATGGTATGGTGTTGATGTGAATGTACATGGTTGGTATATATCGTTGATGGTTGAGGCATATGGTACAAGTTGAGGTGCATGGTTAATGCATGGTTTGGTATAGGTGTTGGTGCATGGTTGATGCACTTGTTGTGGTACAAGTTGTGGTACATGATTGATTATTGGTATGGTACATGTTGATGGTTTGGTACACTCTTTGGTACATGGTTTAGACACATATCTTGTGATGTTATGTTGGTGATTTGGGTACATGCTTGGTAGAGGCATGTGTTGATGATGTTGAGCATATGGTTTGAGATATGATCGTGGTGATCTTGGCATGAGTTGCATGAAAATGAGAGTGAACCTGGTTTCGTGGGTGAGACCGTGATTGACTGGACAGGTTGTTGTGATAGTGACAGGTTGAACAGGTTGGATACAGTGACATATTGATAGGTCATTGGTTGATGTGATGGTGACAATTACAATGAAAGAGACATTGGAAGTGACAGTGGTAGTGACAATGACAGTTATTATGGTAGTCATAGTTTGTCTACATTTATATTTTAGGGTGGTAGGACAAAGCAAGGAAAGGGGGTTGTAGCCTCCTTTTAGTTGGTTCCAGAGAACTCAAGGAGTTGTAGATTCCTCCAAGTTGGATCCTGAGAACTAGGTGGTTGTATCCACCTTCCGGTTGGATCCGGAGAACCTAGGGGGTTGTAGCCTCCCTATGGTTGGAGCTAGAGAATTCAAGGATTTGGAGCTTCCTCAAAGTTGGAACCTAAGAACTAGGTGGTTGTAACCACCTTCCGGTTGGAGCTAGAGACCCCAGGGGATTGTAGCCTCCTTCTCATTGGAGCCATAGAATTCAGAGAGTTGTAGCTTCCTTCAGGTTGGAGCCTGTAAATAGGGGGTTTAGCCTCCTTCCATTTGTAGCTAAAGAATTTGGAATTTGGTGTTTCCTATGAATGAATTCTTGATATATAAGAAAGAATTTTTTGTTTTTCTCCCATTTTGGTTTCCATGTAAATACTAGTGTACTGTGTTCTTGATGTGATGTTGATGTGATGTTACTTATGATACACTGCTTATGATTACATGCTTATATCATAGATGATACATTGATGATAAATTGTTGAACATTGTTGATAAAGTGAAATAATATATATATATAGTTAAAAGTTGTATAAAGTGCTCATACTGATTCACACCCCCCCCCCCTCCCCCCTCTCAGTATTCCAACAATTGGTATCAGAGTTGGTTCCTTCAAGGAAACAATTTAACCACTAGAAGGTATATCATGGTGTATAGTATGAATGGACCACCAATGTTCAATGGTCAGAAGGGTTTGAAGTATGAATTGTGGAGTTGCAGGATGAAGGTATTTTTACAGGAATGGGGATATGATGTTTGGAAATCATGTGTTACATGATACAATGCTACAAAGAAACCAAAGACTGCAACCAATAAGGAATTGAATAACAACAAAAAAATAGAAATGGATTTTATCTTGGAAGGATTACCTGATTCAATAAAGGATAACATGGGAAAATGTTCATCAACTAATTAACTCTAGGATAAGCTACATAATATCTATTCTTCTCCCATTACAGAGTTAGATAATGTTGAATAAGATAAAAATATGGGACAAGAGGTAAGATTCTCATCATGTCAAAAATATTGAAATTGAATTCCCTTATTTGAAGATTGAATGTGACGAGACAGAACAACCCAATGAAATAGAAGACAATCCTGATATTGAAAAGGAAAAGGATATTGAAGAAGAATTAATCAGTTCTTTGGATGAACTAACAAAATAAATGAAGAATAACCAGTCACTTGAGGAACAATTAGCCAAGAAGAATTCTCAAGAAAGTTCCGAAAAATCCCAAGAGGTCATCGTGAAACTAAAATCTCATCTAGAAAAAGCCATAAAGATTGAAGAAACATACAAAAGTCAGATGGAAGAGAAGTAGTGTTTGGAAGATGAAATAGAAGCACTAACAAAAGAAGCAATAAAAGAGAAGCGGTGTTTGGACACTGAAAGAAAGGAAGCAGAAAAGAGAGATAAGATATTGATAGGTCATATTGAGGAAAGAACCAATGACTTAAATTAGCTTGAAGAAGAATTTGATCAAGAAGAGAGAAGACTTGAAAAATAAATCATCACATTGAAGATTAAACTTGAAGAAGAAAAGAGAACATAATAATTCATGATGATTCATATGATGAAGAAAGAAGAATACGTTGAGAATCTTGAAGAAGAAGTTGTCACATTGAGAAGTAAAATTGTCAAGCTCGAAAATAATGTTGAAGAGACAGAATCATCCACATCAAAAGTAGAGAATGAAGAGAATCATTTCAGGGTGCTAGAAAACAAGATTGAAGAAAAGAGTAAGAGGTTTTTAGAAGTACTCAAAGGAAGGAATCGTGGTCATCAAGAATCAAAGAAGAATAATACAGATACATCTTCAACAAGACCTGCCAGATTTAGGAAACAAAGAAGCTTCAACCAAAAATGAATGAATTCACAGAAGAGAAGATTATGATCAGCCAAAGTAGGAATTCAGAAGGACTACACCACAAAGAATATTATTCACTCCCAAGTATGTAAATTTCTTTTATGGTAATTGTTTTTATTGTACTAACTTTAGACATAAGGTTGCAGATTGCAGGGCTTATGGAAGGAAGGTTCAAGAAAGAAATGTTTATGTGTCCCCACATAACATTGAATGTTACAAGTGCCATAACTATGGATACATAGCAAATGATTTTAAAAGCATGATGGATACTTATTTGAGAAAGAACATTGATATCAGATATAAGAAGGTTTGGAAAGTAAAACAAGAATAAGAAAAGGAAGATCAGATAAATGAAGGACACCCAAAAGTCATACTCTCAAGATTGGAAATAGTATGAGATGAAGACAAATCTACAGGGAAAAATAAATATTTTAGATATAGGAAGGTTTGGAGAAGAAATGAAAAAAAATAAGAACAAGTGAAAAAATACTAGGTCCCAGAGATCGCGGGATTTGCAGTAGCATGAGAAATAAAACAAGATCAGGTGAATAAAGATCAGGTTCAAGAGATTGTACTTTCAAGAATTGTAGTGCAAGATCAATCCATAGGAAAAAAGAAAGAAGTCAGAGTTCAAAAAGATGATGAGTGTATAGATGAAGAGGAATATTAATCTGCATCAGAGAGGGTATTTTTCTGAGTCATCCGACTTGGAGACTTCCAACAAATATGTATGATGAATAGGGGGACTCCATGCAGTAGATACTACATATCAGAGAACCATGTTTCAAGTGGTGGTTGCAGAGACAGATTTAGAGTAGTCAGATAACAAAAGTATAGAGTAACAGATTGATCACTTGAGAATTAGTGTCCCCACATAGGTATCAGTTGGTAGAATTTTTTTTATGATTCTATTGCACGTATGTATTCAAGTAGGGATATTTTCAGTACAGTTTGTTCCATAAATGTAGATTTTGATGAGAATATAGATCAGATCAATGGACATATTTGATTTTGATTGATCAACAGGAACATGTGATAATCAGTTGTAGTATATTCAAGAGAAGTCTTCGGAATTGTACAATGACAGATGGGTCAACATTGTGGAAAGTTAAGTAGCAGGGTTATGAAAAATTTGTGACATATGGACAGGGATAGATTTGTGAGCTGCTTATAAGGTACAAAGAGCATGGGTCAAAGAAGATGAATAGCAGTGGATTTACAATTGAAATCAATGGAATCAATTGGAATCAGTTGGTCACATAAAGGAAAGAAGTGAAATGCACGAAAGAACATGAAAAGAAAAACGATTAGCAGACGATATATCATCAAAAGGATATTGTTGAATAGTATGGTCAAGTGAACATGACAACTAAATGAAGAAATCAAATTTTGAATGCTTTTTATATATGTCAATGAAATTCAAGAGGAAGCACATGTTATCACATTTATTTT
>JASDQU010100816.1:108776-127901 GCA_032191745.1 Picea mariana | reverse complement strand
CATGAGTGGAAAAGAGCTTCTCACAGAGATAGAGAAGAATGAAGATCCACAGTTCTTTGTTGTCAGGAAGCCGAGAATTGTCCTGACAAGCACAAGAGTGGACGACTTTCCAGAGGAGATTCAGGAACTGCTTGGAGAGTTCACTGATATCATCGTGGACAAACTACCTCGTTCATTGCCGCCGATGAGGAGTGTGATCCATCACATTGATCTCATACCCGGAGCAAGCTTGTCGAATAAGGCCGCATACAGGTTGACACCTCAGGAGAACGAGGAGGTCAAAAGGCAGGTACAGGATCTGTAGGATAAAGGACTGGTCAGGGAAAGTCTCAGTCCGTGTGCTGTTCCGACAGTACTGAGCCCGAAGAAAGATGGAGGCTGGAGAATGTGTATGGACTCCAGAGTGATAAATAAAATCACCATCCAGTACAGATTTCCACTGCCGAGAATGGATGACTTGATGGATTGCCTAAGTGGGGCAAATTATTTCTCCAAGATTGACCTCAAGAGCGGATACCATCAGATCCGAGTGAGAGAGGGAGATGAATGGAAAACAACATTCAAAACAAACGAAGGTTTGTACGAATGGCTGGTCATGCCGTTTGGATTGACAAACGCACCAAGCACATTTATGCGGTTGATGAATGAAGTCCTGCGGGAATTCATCGAAAAATTTGTAGTCGTGTACCTGGACGACATATTGATTTTTAGCAAGACAAAGGCTGAACACTTGAGGCATTTAGCCATTGTGATGGGAAGATTACAACAGGAGAAATTGTTGATTAATTTGAAGAAGTGCTCATTTATGCAGACAATACTCATTTATTTGGGTTTTGTAATCTCGGCGAATGAATTGAAGATGGATCCTGAGAAGGTTGAGGTAATCAGGAATTGGCCATCGCCGAGGAATGTTTTTGAGGTAAGGAGTTTTCATGGACTCGCTAGTTTCTACAGGAAGTTCATTAGAAACTTTAGTGGAATTAGCGCAGCGATGATGGATACCGTGAAGAAGCGGCATAAAGTTTTTCATTGGACAGCAGAGGCTGAAAGGAGCTTCAATCTGTTGAAGCGAAAGATAACAGAGAAACCGGTGTTGGTGTTGCCTGACTTTCAGAAGACCTTCCAGGTGAAGTGTGATGCTAGTGGGTATGCTGTTGGAGGGCTCTTGAGTCAGGATGACAGACCTGTGGCATACTACAGCGAGAAGCTGGATGATGCCAAGTTGAAGTACTCCACGTATGATAAAGAGTTCTATGCCATTATACAGGCATTGAAGAAGTGGAGGCATTATTTGATACCCAAGGAGTTCATTTTGTACAACGACAATCATGCCTTACAGTTTGTAAGTCAGCAGGAGAAGCTGAACCAGAGGCATGCGAAATGGGTAGAGTACATGCAGAATTTCACGTTTGTGATAAAGCATATTTCGGGGACTACTAACAAGGTGGCTGATGCTTTGAGCAGAAAATGTTTATTGCTGCAGGAGTTTAGAGTCAAAACCTTGGGTTTTGAAAATTTAAAAGATATGTATGCAGGTGATGCGGATTTTGCAGAAGCATATGAGGCAACTGAGAATCCAGTTCTCAGGGATCGGACTCCATGGATTGATTTCATGATCCAGGAAGGATTTCTATTTCGGGGCAATCAGCTGTGCATTCCAGATTTCTCTATCAGAGAGAATTTGGTGAAAGAGAAGCATAGCGATGGCTTAGCAGGTCATTTTGGGCATGATAAAACATTCGCCAAGCTGAGCGAATCGTATTATTGGACGGGCATGCGTGCAGATGTAAGGAGGTTTGTTGACAGGTGCAGGATATGTCAACATGCAAAGGGCCGAAAATAGAACACGGGGTTCTATCAGCCATTGCCCATACCTGAGAGGCCATGGGAGGCAATCAGTATGGATTTTGTTCTGGGATTGCCTAGAACTCAGCGAGGAGTTGATTCCATTTTTGTGGTGGTAGACAGATTCTCAAAGATGGCACATTTCATACCATGTCATAAGACCAATGATGCCACACACATCGCCCATTTTTTTTTCAAAGAGATTGTACGATTGCATGGATTGCCGAGAAGCATAGTCTCGGATCGGGATACAAAGTTCATAGGTCATTTTTGGAGGACGCTATGGAAGAAGTTGGGGACTGACTTAGCATTCAGTTCTGCTTACCATCCGTAGACAGATGGGCAGACCAAGGTGGTCAATCGGAGCTTGGGAGACTTATTGAGGAGCCTGGTGACAGAGCATCACACCAGTTGGGATCAGATCCTACCACAGGCAGAGTTTGCGTACAACGATTCGGTGAATCGGAGTACAGGTAAGAGCCCGTTCCAAATTTTGTATGGGACACAGTCGAGAGGAGTTTCTGAACTCAGGGAGTCAGAACAGGCTGAAACTAGCAGCGCGAGGGCTGAAGAGTTCACTGAAGCAATGCAGGAACTTCACAGTCAGGTGAAGCAGCGACTGCAGAAGGCGAATCAGGAGTATAAATGCAGAGCCGATCAGAGAAAGAGGTAGCTTCAGTTTGAAGTTGGAGACATGGTTCTGGCACACTTAAGGAAGGAAAGGTTCCCAAGGGGAACATACAACAAGCTCAAGATGAAGAAGATCGGACCGTGCAGAGTCTTGAGGAGATTCGGGGAGAATGCATATGAGCTTGAATTTCCAGAGGGCATCGGGATATCTATGATTTTTAATATTTCAGATTTATACCCATACAGGGCTGAAGAAGTAGACACTGGAATGGAGGAACCAGTGGTCCAGTGGCAGAAACAATTTCCAGTTGCACAGAAACCTCAGATGGAGTGCATACTGGATAAAAGAGTAGGCCAGAAGACTAGGAGAAAGCAATATTCTGAATACCTGGTGAAATGGAAGAATCACCCAGTGGAGGATGCCAGCTGGGAGATCGAGGCAGTTATACAAAATCATGGGCAGACTGTGCAGGAGCTCATGGACAGGAGCCCATGAAATCTTTTGAGCCGAGGAGTATGATGCAGGAGCATCCACACCTCATCAAGCGAGCCAGCGCGTGGAGCAGAAAAGACAGCTGGACAACGCCAGCATCAAAATTTTGAAACACCTTAATATATTGCGCCAAACATTAATGCGTTGATGTGATGAAGCGCACTTGTATATGTAAACGGACCTTGAGCCTTTAAGCTCTCATCCTTAGGTAGATAAGGAATTTATTGGATTTAATGTTGTTAGATAGGGATTAATTGTAGATTTGATAGTTGTAAAATTCGAGAGGGCAAATGGAATATAGGCACCCTCCTTTGTATTATTGTATTATTAGCATTGGGAGCAAGAAGAGTAGAGCAGAGAACCTGTGAAGAATCCCCATGTATAGATATTGAATTAATAGGAAATCTTTGATTCAATTTCATGGCTATGATTATTCTCTATGTATTGTTGATATTATGTTGTTGCATACTTGCTTCTTGTTATGCCTTTGTTATATATGTTGCATATGTGATTTCATGGCAGATTAGGAATCTGGGAGAGAGGCGAGAATAAGTCTCAAATTGTTTCTCTGTTCGAGCCAGGAGATTCCTGCATAGAGTGCAGTTGAATTCCTCCGCATAGAGTGCGTTGAGGGGGCTCTACAGTTAAACTCTTATTCCCTTCTACCGGAATTGTGTTGGTTATTCGAACCGTGCAGGTGAAGTGCAGGTCAGATTGAAATCTCAGAGACGAGTCTGAGAGAAGGAGGACTGGACTACTGTTGGCAGGATTGCACAGGGTCTAGACGACTTCAACACTTTGAGAGCTGTTGGAAGTCGAGCACAGGAAGTGTGTGAGAGGTCTCTGAAGGAGTCAAAGGAACAAAGCTCGGGAGGGATAGTCCCTTGCAAGTATCGTGGGAATAGACCCGGGAGAAGCTTCAAATGGAAAAAGCTTTGGAACAGAAGAATTCCTCAAGAGGAAGAGAATCGACGACTTGAAATCCCTGTGGAGTTTTGCGAAATCTCGACGATCGTTGGATCGTGGATAAGTTGCGCGGGGTTTAAATCCTTTGTCGCAGGAGGCAAGGACCAACACCATCGCATATCAGCATATCGGGGTTGGCAAGTGCAAGCGTTGCATGCACATCGAAATCGCGAGTGGCAATTTCTCGATTCTGTGGGAACCGTCGATTGTCGGAGGGATAGGTGGCACGAATCCAGAGCATCGGGGTTTCGACATTTGGGGTTTCCAGCAGTAGGGAAACTTTGCATCGTGGATCCGTGATCCATGAAATCCCGAGGTGACGTGGCATCGTGGAGCCCCGGGAGTGAGCGGAGTCCAGGTGGATTTAATCGGGGAACGACACCTCGGTACTCGGGGTTTGGAAATTCAAGTTGTTAGCCTCGCGAGTGGCGATATCCCGAGTAGTTGACCGTTGGCTATTGGGGTTTGGGATTTTGAGTGGCATGTGAATTGTGCGCCCAGGGTTCACGATAGCGCGAACGTCGATTTCCCGATTTGCGAAGTGGTCATCGCCGAAGAGAGTCCTGTGGGTGACGAGAACTCCCGAGAGGAGTTGGAAGAACACTATTGTTCTTCGGGCCGAGGTTAGTGAAGGTTCTGGTGAGAGCGGTTTTTGTTGAGAGAGCGGTTGCGTCACAAATCTACAGGGAAAAATAAATATTTAGATATAGGAAGGTTTGGAGAAGAAATGAAAAAAAATAAGAACAGGTGAATAAAGACTAGGTCCCAGAGATCGTAGGATTTGCAGTAGCATGAGAAATAAAACAAGATCAGGTGAATAAAGATCAGGTTCAAGAGATTGTACTTTCAAAAATTGTAGTGCAAGATCAATCCATAGGAAAAAAGGAAGAAGTCAGAGTTCAAAAAGATGATGAGTGTATAGATGAAGAGGAATATTAATCCGCATCAGAGAGGGTATTTTTCCGAGTCATCCGACTTGGAGACTCCCAACAAATATGTATGATGAAAAGGGGGACTCCATGCAGTAGATACTATAGATCAGAGAACCATGTTTCAAGTGGTGGTTGCAGAGACAGATTTAGAGTAGTCAGATAACAAAAGTATAGAGTAACAGATTGATCACTTGAGAATTAGTGTCCCCACATAGGTATCAGTTGGTAGAATTTTTTTTATGATTCTATTACATGTATGTATTCAAGTAGGGATATTTTCAGTACAGTTTGTTCCATAAATGTAGAGTTTGATGAGAATATAGATCAGATCAATGGACATATTTGATTTTGATTGATCAACGGGAACATGTGATGATCAGTTGTAGTATATTCAAGAGAAGTCTTTGGAATTGTACAATGACAGATGGGTCAACATTGTGGGCAGTTAAGTAGCAGGGTTATGAAAAATTTGTGACATATGGACAGAGATAGATTTGTGAGATGCTTATAAGGTACAAAGAGCATGGATCAAAGAAGATGAATAGCGGTGGATTTACAATTGAAATCAATGGAATCAATTGGAATCAGTTGGTCACAAAAAGGAAAGAAGTGAAATGCCTGAAAGAACATGAAAAGAAAAACGGTTAGCAGAAGATATATCGTCAAAAGGATATTGTTGAATAGTATGGTCAAGTGAACATGACAACTAAATGAAGAAATCAAATTTTGAATGATTTTTATATATGTCAGTGAAATTCAAGAGGAAGCACATGTTATCACATTTATTTGTAGGGGGGGGAGGGGGGGGGTTGTTTTCCTAAGAAGTTGATTCCTTGGAAAAGAAATGAAAGAAAAAGGGAAAAAACCCATAAATCAACTTAAATCCTAAGTTGGAGCTATGATGTGACGTTTTAGCGTGACGTGATAAGACGCGCATAATTCTGGGTGGTCAAGTTTAGTGTTCCTCATATCGATGGTAGTCGATCATATCGGGGCTTCAACATGCGCATAGGATAAAAAAGGTAGAGCAGGTCGGGGAAAACAACCGTGGTTTGTGTAGGTTCTATGTGTCAGCCAAAGACCCACATCGGGGCCAAAAGCAGGGAAGTTTCAGACCGCTTTTCACAGCCTCGATATGTGCATGTGCATAAAGTATCCTATCCCGGTCTGACAAGTGGCTTCCCCTCATCAATTCCACTCCCTCCATCTGTCTTCCACTCACTGTCCCACTGGTACTTGTCCCTCTCTCATTTCCTGCCACCTGTTCCACCTCTCTCCACATCACCTCCATCCCATTACACCTAAGCTTCCATTTAGGTGGCCTCCTGCACTAATCCTCAGTCTCCTCTTTTCATCCACACCTATCCACCTGGCCCTTTTCCATCCACCATTTCATGCCGAGCACACTAGTCGCATTGTCAACATCCATGTCGGTTGTCACGCTCCCCCGCAAGCATCCATCTCAGGACCAGATGTCAAAATATAGAGGCGGTCAAGCCCCATAAGTGCAGAGTTGAACTGGGTTTTTTCCCCGATCTCGATGAAGCAGTTACTGTGGCTGGTGGTGGCAGTTGAACATCATCTCCACCATAAATGGAAATCCTAAAAAGGGGCTATCAGCTAGTCAATTCATCTGCAAAGCTATTCTGAGAACACAATTGCATCTGACAGAGTTTCCTTCTGACGTGAGATTACATGCATTGTCTGTCAGGAAACATATAGACGAGATACATTCAATGCAGGCATTAGATGTGTGGTTCTATAATTTTGTTTTGAGTATAAATACTCAGTTTTGATATTTTTATAAGGGTCGATGGTTAAGCTAGGCTACCGTATTGTAAAGTTTTGATGAAGCATTGGTTCCTCTGGTTATGTATTTTGTATTTGAGACTTCTTATTTAATGAAATTCAACTTCTTTCCATCTCTTTGTAAATGTTGTGTTAAGACACTCAAAATTGGAGGATCCAGTCGAGGGTTGTGATGTTGTTTTGATGTAGGTTTGATCACTGCAACATTTTCACCAGTTTTAATCAGTTTCTCGTGTTATCTTTTCCCCTTCTTATACTGAGTATCTCAGAATTGGAGGATCTAGTCGGGCTGTTACAGTAGCATTATGATGTTGGTTTTATCATCATGTTGTTATAGTTGTGTCATTTAGACATATCTTAGTGTCTAAAGCTTTGAGTTCGAGAGGATATTGTTCTTGAATCTTTTCATCCTTAAGATGATGGAAAACCAGATGTCCACAGTAGGCCCTTACATCTTCTCACCAATTCTTCCTCCTACTCAACCTTTACTACAACTTACTAACTGAAGTTAGATCAATACCTCACTTAACTATGCATTGCATGGTCCAGGATTCTGATTTAAAGTGATATAACCTTGAGACTACGTCCATTAGACCACCCTTTAAAATATTTACTGTGACTGTTGGCCCTTTACCAAGTTTTGAGGGATATGGTCAAGTTTGACCTATTTTTGAACTTTGATAGCCTGTCGAAGGAGGAGCGCAAGACGAAGCAGAGATCATGGATCTCGGCCCCTTTTTTGGGTCTTTTTTGGGTTTTTGGGATTATGTAACGGGAATGGGATGTCGGCCCATGGATTTACCCATGTTTAGGCCTATTGTGTAATGTATATATAGATGTCTAGGAAATATATATATAGAGAGAGATGATCTATGTGATGTAAGGCTGATAAGCTAAGTGCTAATTGCAAGTATGGTTTGTAGATTCTTTGTGCATTTTGTGAGAGACTTGCAGAGCTAGATGCAAGATATTGTAACAGGTAGTGAAGTGATTTGTACTGTAATGTAAGGAAGGAGGATCTAGCGAGGTGTGCAGATCTCTTGTCCTAGGGGAATAAGGGTTTTGAGGCTTTGTGCTTGTAGCTGATTGATTAAAAACAATAAAGAAGAAGAGTTGGTGGACATAGCCCCAGGGTGGGGGTGAACCATGTAAACATTGTCTTGTTCCACTTTGTGCTTGTCTTGATGTGTTTATAACTTCTCTTGCTAAGTTCTTTGATAGAGATAGGTAAATCTACTGATGATTTGTGCTAATGATGTGTAAGAATGTTAGATATGACCTATATGAAGGTGCTTAGTGCTTGATCTGCTAGATATAACCTGCATGTTTATGATAAAGTGCTTAAATACATCAGATCTGAGTGAATGATGCGATTCTCTGTTCTATTTGCACAGTAGTTATTGGTTCAATGTTGATGAACTGTTAATTCTAAAGTGCGTTGTTAAGTATTATAGTCATAGATCTGTGTCCCAGCTAAGGTTGCATACACTTGAGTCCTACAACCACCCCTACCTCTACCTCGGGTGAGACTTCATATACTTTGCAGGTGTTTCCGAAAGGGTCGGTAATTAGGGTTTTGTTGGTGCGCTGTTGTAGCGTTGAACCCTAGGTCTGCCCCTATGCCAAAAAATGGTTTCGTTTGCAAGGCCTGAAACTGTGATTGCTGGGAACTGAAGAGAAGTTATGTGCATAGATCTACTGTTGAAATGCGTAGCTGTGATTGTTGGGAACTGAGAAAAAATAAGCTTTGTGCAAAGATTCGACCAAAGATTGTGAAATCTCTGTGCGTAGATCTTTTTCCCTAGTGCGCAACATTCTACTTGACCTGAGGAGCTCTGTGTCAAGAAAAGAGGCTAGATCTAAAGAAAAGAGGTAAGATCTGTAAGATTTGTGCTCCGATAAAGGTAATAATAGTGAAAAGTTATAGACTTGAAGGCTTTGTGCTCTGAAAAAGTAAGATTAGTGGAAATTTTTGTTTCAAAAGTATGAATCTAGGTATGTTTGATAGATTATGTCCTAGCTTGAAAACTAGGGTATTAATAGATGAAATAAGATTTGATATGAGTAGATCTGATAAGAATAGTGAAAAATATGTTATACCTATGCATAGAAAGGATATTTGGACTAATAAGTGTATGCAGGATCCTAGAAAGAATTTTTTGCAGGTTAGCTACCATGATCCTAGTGTGCAGTATAGGAAAGGTTGGGGATCATTTAAATGAAAGAGAGGATTAACCCTATGTTACAGTTATAGAAGACCGAGACATCTTGCTAAGGAATGCCCTGGGAAAATACCTAGTTGTATTTGTTGTAAAGCTATAGACCATGAAGTGTTGGATTGCCCTAGAATGATTTCTAAGATGGAAGGAATTAATCTGAATAAAGAAAACCCTAAGGTAGATCTAGAAATAGCAGAACCCCAGAAAGAATCAGAAAAAGTATTGCTACAAATAAATGAAACCCTAAATGACCACCGACATGTCAGATTATCGGAGATCTTAAAAGAAAAATAATGCCTTGAAGAAAGAATAGGAGACTTTGATGTTGACTGTGTTCTGGATGAGGAAACACAGGTGAATATTATGACAGAAAGAACTTGGGAACTTTTAGGAAAGCCTGCTATGATTTCTTCATTAAGAGAAATAGGGTTATTTAGAGGAAAGTTGATAAACCTATGTGAAAGGCTCACTCAGATACCTATGACTGCCAATGGAACTTTGACAGAAGAATATTTTGAGATTATTAAATTTATGGAGGACAACACCCCATTTACCATGTTATTAGGAAAACCTTGGATTGACAGAGATCGATCTAGACGAAAGGAAGAAGAACAAGTTTTGGAGAAGAAGAAGCAAGAATTAAAAGATTTCATGACTATAAGGATCACACACTTGATTGAAGAACGACAGAACAAATTGAAGCCATTTAACACTAGAGACCCATATGTTGAAGTTGCAATAACACTAGAGGATCCACATAATATTGAAGTACCTATCCCAGAAAAAGAAGAAGTATTATCCGGAAACCCTAGGGAAGAATCTCAATAGCGCGAAGTGACTAGGTCAAAAGAAGACAAAAATCAGAATCGAAAAATAAATACCGAGATGAAGCTCACTGGAAAGAAGGCTAGAAAGTTAAGTAAGAAGAGAGACAAGATCAATAAGTTGCAGAAGGCTCCAGAGGGAACCTTGCAGAAGGAAAACTTGCGAAATTGGAGCTTTGCTAGGATATGAGAGAAACAACACATGGCACTTCGCCATGGCGAAGCAATATAGTCATTGGGGAAATTATAACCATTATATCAATGCTCCGAATGGATAGAAATCCATTTATGGCCAGCCAGCTCGCCATCCCATCATTAGGACTGTGCCATAACGGACATAACCGAGTTCATGAAGGCATGATACCCGTTGCAAGCGACTTGTTGTCGAGTTACCTATTTATCCCACCACACCACGCACCGAGAACACTTTTTCCAATTGAGAATTTGGATCCATAGACTAAGTTGAGTTTATACAATGATCATCATGCTTCTTCTCTCTATCTCGTTATTGTGTCTAAGCTACCCCCCAAACCTGAGATTATTAACCCCGAGCGTGTATGTCAGACAAGTTGAGCGCTGCAAAAAAAATTGTTGAGGAAGTTTTGATCAACCTCATGACTGAAAGAGTCATGTCGATGTCTACATGTATAAAAGGATCATCCACGAGAGGACTGCTAGCCCCTCCATCCACTGTTCATGGAGCAGGACCATCCCGGCCATCCGATGAGAAGCGAACTAAGCACAGGGATGACTTAGCAAATGCTAAACTCATCCTGACTATATTACCCACCTATATACCACCTTTAAGTGGTTTTGTAAACTGTGACAACATACCTAGATATTTTGAGTACACCTTGGTCACTACGTACCTCCCGAAGGGAATACACGCAGTGCGAGAAGAACAAGATAAGATTGCAGTGTTGAAGTTTAGTGACTTCAACCTCGAATATCATAAAGTCTACAACATGTTATCCCCACATAAGTATCTGACTAGAACAAAAGGGAAAAACTCAAAGTTAATTCCCCAAGCATGGACCCATAACCTCACACAGTCCACCCTACTCAACGTCATGAAAATTCCCCACTTTGGAAGACACGAAGAGGTGAATGCACGTGTCAAGTTGTTGTTGTCTTGTTACCATGGTGGATATTTGTGGCTAAATCGTCGTATCACAGTTGATCCGGCCTTGATCAATCGAATCATGGGTTTGAGTATTTAAGGACTCGACCCACAAGATTTCTATCCTGGAAAATCCATGAACCGCGCTCTTGCACAAAGGATTAAGGACACTTATGGCAATGTCAAGAAGGGAACGCGATGCTACAAGGTATCCTTTATTCATAATGGAGCAGTGCACCTTGCCTATTAGTTGATTGCAGGGAATTTAGTACGCAAGAACCGACCCACCCAAGTGACTGGTTTTGTAGTCGACCTCGTAAGGAAGTGCACAAAGGGCCTACAAATGAATTGGGAAAAGTACCTAGTGAACTAGTTGGAACTTGACTATAGAGAAGCACAAGATCAAGGATATGAATTCCATTTCAGTTGGCTCTTGATCCTAATCTCTTTCATTTCTTGGGATATGCTGGAAGGTGCGACCTTCCCGAACATCAAGCCTTTCGAACCATTGGCCGCTAAGTTTAGTACATTGTGGTACTCAAGTGACATGAATAAGAAATGGAATTCAAATTTCGTGTTCCATACATACTACAATCACTTGAAGATATCCATCTAATCTAAGCCTCGCATCACTCTGAATACTCTACATTGGTTCAGGCCCTTGATGAAGTTCAACACATATTGACAATTTATTTACATCACAACGCGCGTTGATGAAGACAAAAACCAACTCCAATCCTACTATAAGTTGACGGAGGAAGACTTAGAGGAGATTACTAAGGAATGGTCCACTGACCTCCTTATTCCAGTCGACCCTATAGAGATATCTGACATCGACAGCCCAGAAGCTATGAAAAATATACCCATGCCCAACAAGACAAAGAAGACCGAAGAAGTACAATATTTAAGCAGTGCTTCAGTGAAGAATGATTCCATATCACCAGAGCAAGGGGGTGATGAAGAAGATATAGATGGCACAGAAACTGAAAAGTATAAAGGTGAAGTAACACTGCCTAGAGACAAGGAAGACCCCTCGAAGAAAAGGAAGGTTTCCCCCCTGAAACCTTCCTCCCGGAAGAGACAAAAAGCCCTTATAACTAAGATGTAGACCATCCTAACCTTTGATGATTTCAACTTCATCATAGCAACCCTAAACGATGATTCGCTGGAGATAGCAGAGAAGAAAGAAGCTAAGCAAGAGGAGATGTACAATAGAATTGAGGTCAAACTCCAAGGGGTGCAGCAGACACTACAGTCCAGCCACGCAGTCTCCACTGTGTCTTTGCCACTGGGAACACCAGAACCAGGAGATGAACCAGCTCAACTCCATCGGCTCGCTGATACAGTCGAAGCTCTCCTTCGACGAGCACAAGAGGAAACAACACAAGCCACCCAGGCTTTGGTACAAGTACAAGGAGTACTTGTAGAATAAATCCGAGCTGTCGAACAGGAAAAGAGTGCTCTCCAAGTGAATTTTGATGAAGAAAAGGCACAATTGCAACAAGGCAAGGAAACGTTTCTCACTGAGCAAATCAAAGTGAAGGAAGCGATCAACAGAGCACTGCGTTCTGTGAATGTTGTAGAAGTAAAGGAAGAGGATCAAGTCATGAAGCAAGTAGTGCAACTTGAAGAAGTGATCCAACAGCTGTGTCAACGCATCATAGACCTAGAACTATGCACTGTTCTCAAGACCCCATAGGAAGTAAAGGACCAAAGAGAAGCAACTGCTAGGAGAACAGTTGAAATTCTAAAGGACCTTACCTTAGAATACAAGCAATTCATTGATTGCAGTGCCTAGACATATGCAAAACTTACTGAGAACCCAGATTTGCAGGCACTGGAGTCACAACTCCAGGAAGTGAAGCAGCACACAGAAACACTACAGGAACAACTCAAACCCCTGACAGCTATGTAGAGAATGAAGAGATCTCAAGAGAAGCGAACCACCCAACAGCAGATCCACACCATCCAAAGTAGAGTATTGGAAGTAAATCAGATACTACGACCTGTATAAGACAAGGCTTACCAATTGTTCTTAAAGGTCGAGAGCCAGGGAGTAGAACTAGAGTAGGTTAGCACTGTAGTAGAACAATGCCTGGAAGGACCTGTGAATGATGCAGTCATTCGAGAGTTTGTTGAACAAGAGCTTGTGGCACAACAACAAGTCAAATAAGTTCGAGCCAAGCTCGAATCGTTCGAATCAGAACTACCTACATCAGAGTGGCTTGGGACAAGTCACAGGTGAGTGTTGGGGGCCTATTGTCCCTTGACCAGGTTTTGAGGGATCTCGTCAAGTTTGACCTAGTTTTGGACTTTGACAGCCTGTTGAAGCAAGAGCGCAAGACGAAGCGGAGATCACGGATCTCAACCCGTTTTTTTGGTCCTTTTTGGGTTTTTGGGATTATGTAACGGGCATGGGATGTCGTCCCATGGGTTTACCCATGTTTAGGACTATTGTGTAATGTATATATAGATTTTTGGGCAATATATATATAGAGAGAGAGATGATCTATGTGATGTAAGGATGATAAGCTAAGTGCTAAGTGCAAGTATGGTTTGTAGATTCTCTGTACATATTGTGAGAGACTCGCAAAGCTAGGTGAAAGGTATTGTAATAGGAAGTGAAGTGCTTTTTGTTGTAATGCAAGGAAGGAGGATCCAGCGAGGTGCGCAGATCTCCTGTCCTAGGCGAAGTAGGGTTTTGAGGCTCTATTCTTGTAACTGATTGATTTAAGACAATAAATAAGAAGAGTTGGTGGACGTATCCCCACAGTGGGGGTGAACCATGTAAACACTATGTTGTTCCGCTTTGTGCTTGTATTGATGTGTTTAAGACTTCTCTTGCTAAGTGCTTTGATAGAGATAGGTAAATCTGTTGATGCTTTGTGCTAATGATGTGTAAGAATGTTAGATATGACCTATATGAAGGTTCTTAGTGCTTGATCTGCTAGATATAACCTGCCTGTTTATGATAAAGTGCTTAAATACATCATAATTGAGTGAATGATGCGATGCTCTGTTCTATCTATGCAGTAGTTATTGGTTGAATATTGATGAACAATTGATACTAAATTTCTCTGTTAAGTATTATAATCACAGATCTGTGTCCCACCTAAGGTTCCAGACACTTGAGTCTTGCAACAACCCCTGCCTCTACCTTGGGTGAGACTTCATTTGCTTCGCAGGTGTTGCCAAAAGGGCCAATAGTTAGGGTTTTTTTGGTGCGTTGTTGTAGCGTTGAACCCTGGGTCTACCCCTCTGCCAAAAGTGGCATACAATTGATGGGTATGAGGCTTACCTCTAACGCAATCCAGGGGTGTCCTCTAGTACTAACATTTTTGGCACCGCTTTCGGGGACAAATTGAAGATTTTCCCTAGGATTGAGTGACAAAGCCTACTGGTTCTGGAGGTGTATCATAACCTGGTACATTAATATTGCAACTGTTCACCTGGCGACTCCACTATTTCAACTGTGGCTTCCAGAGGCAGACACACGAGGTCTACTCCATAGCTTCCCCTAGCAACACCTGAAGAGAACCTAGAGAAAATTATCAAAAAAGGAAAGGCCCTCTGAGAAGGTACTTCTGCTGTTGAACCAGGTATCTCTGACGATTTTCAATCTCCTCCTGTAAGAACTCCAATTTCTTCTTCTCATTCTACTATTATACCTTTTGTTGGAGTTTGTTGAACTTTAAATTTTGGGAGTGTTCCTGTTGAGTTTCCTCCTCCTGGTTCTGGACTAGAGAGAGAAAGCCTTGCCACTCCTCTTTCCCATGAAGTAGCGCCTTGGTCCAGACCCCAGACCTCAGAAGATTTTCCCACTCTAGGTTTCACGACCCCTCCTCCTATTGCTTCTATTGTTTCTCTAGAGAGGGAAACCTATGCTCCCTCAAGCCCTGAAGCCTTTTCTCCTAATCCCTTACCGTTTCCTTTTTATATAGGAGGCTCAGTTCCAGTTTCCCCTGTTTGAACACCTTCACCTCCTCATTCTCCTCCACATGTTATCTCTATGGTAGGTGCTAATCCTCCCAGAAACATAATGGATTCCATAGTGGTTGCAAGATATGCTCCTCTAGTCTTACCTCAGCCTCTGAATGCTCTCCCTGCTAGAGATTACTTGAAATATATGCCAAAGTTTGCGAAGAAAAGGATATAACTATTGAAGAGAACCTCACTTCCTTCTACAATTATGAAGACAATCTAAATATTGAAAATGAAGATGTCTGGATGAGAGTCTTTGTCCAGAGCCTTGATGGTGAGGCTAGAAAGTGGTTCAGAGGTTTGACCCCTGGATCCGTTGTTGGGATTGAGGCTCTAGATGATGCCTTCTTGATACAATGGGGAGATAAAAAGGACTTCATGTATTATATCACAGAGTTTGGGTCCCTGAAGAAAAAATAAGGAGAATCTGTCTCTGACTTCTCTAAAATATTCAACAAAATGTACAACAAAATCCCTGCTGAGATAAATCCCATAGAGGCCTCTGCCAAAATCACTTATGCTAGTGAATTTGACCCTGATTTCTGCCTCTTGTTGAGAGAAAGAAGGGTTAATTCCCTGGCTCTTATGCACGATGCAACCCTAGATGTAGAATCCAACGTGCTAGAAGTTCACAAGCTTAGAAGCAAAGCTGACAGAGACAGAGGAAGAGGAAAATCTAAGACCTCAACCTCTGGTTACTCTACCTCTCACCCTCAAGTAGATGAGTTAACCAAGATGGTGAAGTCTCTGTCTGTAGAAATGGAAAAGATAAAATTTGAGGTGAAGCAAGGTTATAAGAATGCCCTAAATATTGATAATAGAGACAACTTCAGAAGGCATATTAACAATTCCTCTTAGATGATGCAAAGGGAACAAAGGAATAGAGATAGGGATGATCAAAAAATTAAAACCCCTCTCCAGAACAACCTTTTTACTAATGAAGAAGGAGAGGAGGAAGATCTAGATCCTAAAATCCATTGTATTGGAGACACCTCCCTAGTTCCCCATTTAACTCAATCTGACTATGAGGAGTCCCTCATGAACAGTCAAATAAATGAGCTAAGTAAGGGGGAGAAGGCTAACAACAGTCCCAATAAATACAACCTCCGGTATAAAAATAAAGAAGGGAAGTCTGACATCCTTGATCAGCCTTCCATAGCAGAGAAGCCTGCTAAAGATGCAGTGAACAACAACAGAGGAAGGAAAGCTCAAAATCCCCTACCAATAGTCAAGGACCTCGTCCCTGAGGTGAGAAAAATTCTGAAGCCCCCTTCCTCTTTTAACTTTGAGCATGAAATTCAAAAAATCAAAATTCCTGTACCCCTTTCAGAGCTGGTCAAGCATGAATATTTAAAAACAAGCCTCTCTAAAATGTTGATGCCTGAAGCCCCAAATAATTCCACAGACTCAGTTAATCTCCAAGATGAGAAGCCAGCAGTCATCCTAGGTCCTATGGTAGAATATAGAGAAGATTCATCCCCTCCCTTCTACATGTCTCTGAATATACATGATAAGGTGTTTTATAACTGTCTAATGGACTCAAGGGCATCCCATAATCTCATGCCCAAAATTGTCATGGAAGAACTTGGGTTGGAGGTCACAAAATCCTACCATGATTTGTACTCTTTTGATTCAAGGAGGGTGCAATGTCTTGGGGTCATCAAAAACCTGGTGGTAACTTTATTTCAGCTTCCCATGAAAAATGTGGTCATGGATATTGTGGTAGTTGATGTTCCTCCCAAGTTTAACATGCTCTTGTCAAGGTATTGGATAAAACGACTTGGAGGAACCTTGTAGATGGACCTCACATATGCCACCATTCATGTGTTTGGTGGGGAGCATAGAAGACTGTACAAAGAATCCCAACTGGCCTATATTATCAGTGATGAAGTAGACCCCACCAATCATCCTATATTTTCCCTTGATACCGAGTTGGGATCTAGCTTATTGTAGCTCACTAATGCCCCTGAACCCCCTTTGGAGATCAAAAATCCCATTGATCTCTATGAATATTCTCCTCCAATTACATTTGTTTGGAAAATGTTCTTTGATGGAGATTCTTCTAGAGAAGGTGCAGGTGCTGGAGTATTTTTCGTTTCCCCTGTTCAGGAAACCATATCTCTGTCATACAAATTATAATTGGAAGTTACCAATAATGTGGTATAATATGAAGCTCTTGTTTTGGGTTTGAGGGCTGCAAAGGACATGGGGATTGACGAGATATCAGTGTTTGGATTTGTTGAGTTGATTATCAAGTAGATCAGAAATATCTATCAGGCCAAACACCCTTGGCTTAGGAGTTACAGAAATGAAGTATGGGACCTCATTGACATTTTTTCCTAGCTTTCAACATATCATTTATTCCAAGAGGAGAAAAAAACATGGTTGATTCTCTGGCTGTTTCAACAAGCAATTTTAGAGTTCCTCTGCCACCCAAGATTAGGTATAATGTAGAAGTGAAATATAGGCCCTCTATACCTGACAATGCCAAGCATTGGAAAGTGTTTGAGGATGATCTTGAAATCAAAAGGTTCCTAGAGATTGTTGATGAATTTGCTGCAGTACACATTGATCAAGATCCTGATGCTGAAATAAATTCTCATACTGGTGTGCTTCTAAACAAAATTGATGACCATCATATTGTTCAGTTGTACAACAATCACATCCCAAAGGGACTAGTTCCTTTGGAAAGGCTTTTTGAAATAAATGATGTGGAAGTGAAGGATAAAATCTCGAATGATGATGCTGACATAGCTGAGTGAAATATTAGCACAGAGAAGGAGCCAAAGTTTGTCAAATTGTCAAGCAACTTGACAAGAAAATAGAGGGCCCAGTATACTGAGTTATTAAAGGAATTTGTTGATGTGTTTGCCTGGACTTATGAAGACCTCAGAAAATACGGCATCAACTTTATTGAGCACAAGATCCCATTGAAGGAAGAATCCAAACCATTTAGGCAAAAGTTGAGACAGATAAATCCTATGTTGCTACCTATTATGGAGAAGGAGGTAAAGAAGTTGATGGATGCCCAGATCATTCTCCCCCTGAGATATTCAGAATGGGTAGCCAACCTGGTCCTAGTGAGAAAGAAGAGTCAAGAAATCAAGCTCTATTTCAATTTCAGAAATTTGAACAGGAGCTCAAAGAAGGACAATTACCCCTTTCCAAAAATGGAACATATACTGCAAAGGGTGATAGGTGCATCCAGGATCTCCATGATCGATCGATTTTATGGCTACAATCAAATCTTTGTCCTACCTGAAGACAAAGAAAAGACAAACTTCACCACTCCTTGGGGCACATTCATGTATGCCAAGATTCCTTTTGGACTGATGAACGCAGGAGAAACTTTCCAGCGAGCCATGGACATAGCCTTCATTGGAGAAAAGGACAATTTTGTGATAATCTATTTAGATGACATCACAATGTTCTCCAGATCTGATAAAGAGCAATGCTATCACCTGAGAAAGGTCTTCTTAAAATGAAGAAGGTTTGGTGTCTCCTTCAATCCCAAGAAATCATTGTTTTCCATGAGGGAAGGGAAATTACTGGGGCACATAGTATCATCCGAGGGGGTCAGAATCAATCCTAGAAGGGTGGAAGAAATCCAAGCTTTATCACTCCCAAGATCCAAGAAAGAAGTCCAGTCTTTTCTAGGAAAGATTATCTTTCTGAGGAGGTTTGTTTCCAATTTTGTTGAAATGGTAAATCTCATAATAGCCATGCTCAGGAAGGGGAATGAAGTAAAATGGACTGTTGAGTCCAGAGAATCCTTCAGCTAGATTAAGAAGGCATTGACTGAAGCACCTGTGCTTATCAATCCTGATTACTCCAAGGATTTTCTGATTTTTTCTTTTGCTTCTTTTGATACAGTTGCAGTTGCTTTGTTGCAAAAGAATGTTGAGGGATTGGAATAGCATATCTCCTTTTTTAGCAGGGCATTGAGGGATGCAGAGATAAAATATGACATCATGGACAAACAGGCCTATGCCTTGGTGAAGGCTCTCAAAGCCTTCATATTTTATGTTTTACATTCGAGGATAATTGCATATGTTCCTTCAACCTCTATGAAGGACATCCTTATTTAGCCTGACATAGATGGGAGAAGGAGCAAGTGGATTGTCAAAATCCTAGAGTTTGATCTGGAAATAAAACCCACAAAGCTAGTTAAAGGTCAAGGTTTAGCCAAGCTATTGGCTGAATCTAATTGTAAATCTTTGGGGGTTAATTTCGTCAATGCTTACTCAGATGATCAGTAGGCTAAGCTACCTGATAGCAGTCTTCAAGATATCCCTTCACTGGCAAA